>JAIPRN010003981.1:0-17799 GCA_025469175.1 Geopemphigus sp. TES_GeoC_2020 | reverse complement strand
GCATCGGTTGCGTAGTGCACACGAACCGCGGCGGGGTGATGGGCTTGCACAACGTCGTCTGGGAATTCAACTGGGGAAAAAGGCGAGACGGTTGAACGGCAAAGTCTGACGGGACGGTATTTGCTCGACGAAATGATCACAATCGCATTTTCGACGTATCCGTGGCACAGGTCGGCTCGCGTTGACGAAACAGAAAACACCACGGAAACCGTACCGCAGATGGACGAAAACCGCCGGCAACAGCAACGACGACGATGACGACGACAATAATAGCACGCCGAAAATCGATTCGCCTTCAGATCTACCGCGATAATTGTCTGCGAGTCGTTTGGCACGCCGTTCGTTATATTGGCGAACGGTCACGCACCGTTCGCGGTGTTCGTTTTGCGTCCGGGCTTGACCATATCCCGGACGTAATACAATGTTTTAATCGTGTATGTAACCTAAACGAATGTGCAGTAATAAACTTTCGAATTTGTTTCCGGCAGTCTTCTAACGTTATCGCGAAAATTGGACGACGGAAATGAATAGCGTAATAATAACGGCGCACGTTTGTTACCTGTCCCGGAGCTGCGACGAGCTAGTGTACTTTCGGAACGCGCGTACACCCGACACTAACGTGTCCGCGGTTCTTCGGTCTCTTCTCGTTAAACGATTCGGACGATTGCCCTTCTCAACCGCAAACGCGGGCGCGGCACTCGTGGTGTGCGGACGTGTTTTGTCTTTTCGTTGTTCGCGTGAGAAGCGATTTTGTGTCGGTAATTCTTTTCAGTTTTTTGAAAATTCAACATTCGTTGATAACCGGGATCGTGTTTGCCTTGGTTTAGGCCACGATCGTGGTTACTATAATGTTCTATATTAGAAATAAAAGTAATAGAATTGTAGTAGTAGTAGTAGTAAAAACGCGCGTAAATAGTAAGAGTAAGATATCAATCGTAACTCGCGTTCTATTCAAGTTAGGCTAAAAATAAGAAAAAATTTAAAGCTTAACCAAAAGGCCGTGCTCTCGCCTTCTTCATCCACCCAATCGTTTTCACCCCCCCCAAAAAAAAAAAAAAATTATTTTTGTTGCTTTATTCTTTAATAAGCATATCGGGTGACCATCACGGGTCGAATGAACCCTCTCTCTTTCTCGGGAAGGATGGGTGTCTTCCAAGACAGTGTCACTGTGTCAGGGCTATTCGGTTGGTGTCCTTGGGAAGGGGGGAAACCGAAGTCGAGCGACAACAAAAGGCGACAGACGGAATCGGCGGATTATTAGGAAGACAGATATCGTTTGGGTCTTTTTTTTAACTTTCTGAGGGGCTTTAAAACTGGGCAGGGGAGAGAGGCCTCTCTTTCTTCTCAGGGAAGTCACAGGCCTTGGCATTCAAAGGGGACCTTCCGCCGAGTTTCTCGATTCCATTCGGGAATGAGAATATCGTCTCGGCAGAGGAGGTTAGATATCTCGGTATAATAAAACATCCGTTTTTCTAGGCGGACCGCTGATTTCGCAATCACGCGTATTCGTCTACCCCATTTCCGATAACATTTCGCACTTTTACACGATCCCCCGTTTCGATTACTCCGTTATTAGTGCCGTTATCTCGATTTTCTTGACCCTCGGCCGCGATTTCACGTGCGTTTACCGCACCAGACAAACCTAACGTTACATCATCGACTACGCTCGTACTCGACAATTATTCGCGGTTCTCCTACGTACTTTACGAAAAGGCGAACATTTTCGTAGAGACGAGGCGTCCAGAAACCGTTACCCGATCCCTAGGTGAGGTTAGTACTTTAACCTCGGTACCGGTTACCAATAATAATAATAATCGCAGGGCGGTTCGCTTTCGCGACGAACGCCCCTACCGCGGCGCCCGTTCCAATTATACAAAAATGGAGAACACGGTGGACGCGCGTTAACGATACTTACGGCGTCTATGAGCTACTAGCGGTTGGTCGGCCTGGTGAACCGCGGTCAACGTCGACGTCCGTGGACTGGCCGCCGTCGACGTGCACATGTTCGCCGTGGTGTACTTGGTGTTGCGCGTGGTGCTCTTCGTGCACGGGTTGTTGGTCCTGCAACCGGATTCCCTGGGACACTGGTACTTAAATGTGACCACGGGATCGGTGCACACGTGGCGGGTGTGCATCGGTTGCGTAGTGCACACGAACCGCGGCGGGGTGATGGGCTTGCACAACGTCGTCTGGGAATTCAACTGGGGAAAAAGGCGAGACGGTTGAACGGCAAAGTCTGACGGGACGGTATTTGCTCGGCGAGGGATTTCGAAGTGATAACGAATTCGAAACCAGCGTGGCGGAGGCGCCCGGTGAACGATCCCGGCCGATGGATTACGGACGCGTAATTGGGTAGGGTGATCGTCATTGGTGTTCCGGTACATTAGTAACGACGCAAAGTTGATAAATCGATAAATATCGATCGACAATCGGCCAAGGATTCCCGGGAGTGGGGGGGAAGTAATATCGAAAGGAGTCGTAATTTCCGAAAATCAATTCCTTTTTCAAAATTCCCGCGGTTTTCGAAACGTGAAATCGGTCGACATTTTGGACGCACTGGCGTATGACGTCACGAGACGACCTAACTTAACCGCCGAGTTCGAGAGTAAAACGTCGTCGAAAATCCGACGTATTATTAACGGATCGGCTAGTGGACGGAAAACGCGCCTGATGTATCCTCTTATTAACGATTTCATATTTATCGCGCGCGCGTGGATGTGTGTGTACGTACGTTTAGAATGTGATTCCGGACGTCTTCGAGTTGCAATGGTATCGTTTTGGACTCGGTCGGAGAAAACCAACGATTGATTACCGTCACGAGTAAAAATACGGTTAACCGCGGAAACGTTCTGCAAAAAGATCTTTTAGATACGTATATGCGCAGTTTTAAAACGAAAACGATTGCTAATTCACCGCGGGAGCAAACCCAAAGTGCTACAAGCGTGGTGTCGTTATGATAATTTCGACTCGGCATTGGTTGACGAATTCACTCGCGGTATTTACTTAAAAACGGTCGATTATAAATGTTTCGACGTATATATATATAAATTGATAGACGCTTAATTGTAAGAGAGTAATCGAATTTCGGAATCGAGTATTATCTTTTTTCGTATTTCCACTACAAAATAATTAGACGAATGTCGCGTAAAAATTCGGTTCCTTGTCTACGATTGGCTCGATTAATTACACTATCGAAACGATTTTACGACGAAAGTTGTAATTTTCCCGATTATAAGTAAGGCTGAGAGGGCGAGCTAACGATTTTTTTCGTCTTTCCCTAGGCAAAATTAACGATTCATTTTTACGAGAACGATTTTGAACGTATGGTAAATCGATTTTTTGTGTAAAATCCGAAATATTTTTCAACTCAGTTCTAGCGCGCGCTTTGCTGCTAACGTATTAACTGGTCAATGTAGCACACCTATAACACATTAGACTCGGCCACGTCGCGCAACAATTTGTTCGATACGACGATATCCTCTACGTGACGATTAATACCGAAAATAAATTCTTACTTCATTTTCGTCCAGCGCTGTAACTTCGGACGGAAATCAAAATATCGTACGGAGTAAATTTACGATAAACGGCATGAATCGACACGTTCATTAGGTTACGAAAGAATATCTTACGGCCGAACGATAACGAAAATAAAGTACGTCAACAACGACGTCAGTGTTTATACGAAAAGCCAGACGATAAACGTTAATAACGAAAATAATAATAACGAACGACGTTTTACGGTATCGTATTAGACTGTGACCGAGACTATCAACCTTTTATTGGACGACGTGGAATTAAGTATTTATTTCCATTTACGGAATGCCGTCTTCAATTACGATTAGACGAAACAACGTTTACGTCGAACGACCGAAATGTCAAAATGCAATTTATCGTTATCCTATTTAGATATAAAATAATTTAAATAAATAATAACGGGACCACGAAGTAAATTAAAATTTCGTTTAATCGTTCGAAAACGTAGTAATTTCGTCTTTTTTTGTTTTTAGTGTCGTAATAGAATTTGATTTCGTAACGAAACATCGTTTTAATCACGAACTGATAACGGATGGCCGCACAGGACTGCGCAAATCTCTTCAATTTTGCGAAAACGATTTGCGGGTTCGCTTATTTTAATTAGACCAGTCGTCCGAAGCTTATCGGCGCGCGATTTAAAGAAATATTAATTAGTTTATAAATATAATACAATTAGCGTTATTTTAACGTTAAACGACCGTTTTTCGAGCGTAACTCGACGGGGATTTTGTAGGACACCTTATACACCTTGCGTTTCTGCTCCGTGGCTTATTTTACTCGAAGCGAAACGTTTCAATTAAGCCGCGTATCGAATATTTCGTTTTTAATGTTTGTACTTAACAGATTAAAATTAGTTTACATCGGCGCCCCTAAAACTTAATTTATTCAGCGTAACGTTTATTATATATATTTTAATTTTTCCAGCGCTTCGAGTATTCAATTAAAACGCACAAGCATCCGGAAACTTTATCGAACCAATCTGAAAATTAAGTTTAGAAATACGCTCGATATAAAACGTCGTATCCGATTTCGATTAAATTTGGCGCGCGGTACCACGTAATGGGTGTACATACGGTTGAAACTGAGGTTAGGCGGCCAAATTTCAGACCGATATCGGTCTCGGAGAAAATTTAGAACGTAACGACACGTTCGTGTCCGTAAGGGCTAAAATATCGCACGTATTCCGAACGACGGCGGTGCAAACGCGAACGTGAAAAAAACTTAACCGAAAACGGCCATTTCGGGTTTGGCGAGAATGAAAAAAACCGATCGCGGACGAACCGCTACAATGGTTTTTCGGTACGCCGAAAAACAAATAGTCGAAGTACGTTTTCGATTCACCGTCGGATCGCGACGGCGTTTCATCCACAGGCCTTGCGCCGTTTGCGATTGTATAACTAACAGTTTAAGACCGAACGTCGTTGAACCGGAAGTTTAATTTTCGGGAAAACTCGACGCGTACTTCGGTTAATTCGTCTCGGAAATAATATCGACGACCGAACGTGAAAAGACGCGATATCGGAACAGAGACAAATCGTCGTATATTTCTTCTTAGTTCGTATATATGTAAATATATTATTAAATATATATATATATATATATATATATATAATAACGAATAAATGAAAACGTAGAGTGGATGAAAAATTCAATTTTAAAATTGTATCTTATTCCCTTAGTGCGTACGCCAGACTTTGTACTTGTCTGTACGTCGAATAATTTAAACGTATCGTGTAGCCTCCCGGATTCGACGATAAAATGAAGAATATTTATTCGGAAACAGTCCGAATAGAATACGTGTTTTTTTACGAACGTCGAAAAAATGTAAGGGACTCGTTACGACGCGAGGATTAATATGTAAGAAAATGAATTACGTTTCGAAACGGCCGTATTTATCGTTCGCGCGGAACGTGCGGTAATTTTAATGGAAAATAATTGCCACGTATCGATAACGTTTCAAGCGTTTCGATTCTTTAGCGGTCATAAGGATTTATTTCGAACGTAAAATTACGTATATATACCGATGTACGCGTCGCGTAGTTTCTGTTCGGCACTTAAGTCAATAATCCGTAAATTAATTTCGACGATATCGGGGTGGGGGGGGGAGAGTTTATTTAACTCAGAGTACGTGTTGTCAAGCCAATAGCGAGTGAAAACACGTCAATCGCTATACTCGCTTAAACTAAAGTGAATAGACGTTCGAAGGGATCGTTAGCGAAACAACGTGACACTGCTAAACACGAAAAACGTCGTATTCCGCGATAATTCTATTCCGAACGACTACAAATTAATTTCGCTTTTTCGCGAATATTTTTACGTTTTTATTTCGTCGCAATAAACTAATCGCTACGCGCGTCGTATAATAAACCGTCGACGAATAACGAACGGGGAGGGGGGGCATTATAAATTACGCCCGCGATATTTAACGTCGCCGATTCGTGGTTAATTTATCGTCGTTAATTGTCGATCGTTTTTAGTATTCGGTAAACGGACGAACACGAATAAATTACCGGAGTTCGCGAACTCGTCGGAAATGTTTCGACCGCGAAATAAAAAACCCGAGCGTTTAATACACTTAGGACCGTGCGTTCTTGAATTCGCGCGTACCGTGAAAGCCGGTAAAATCGTGTGACGTTCGAGAACGGGATGTGAAAATCGAAAACACCAAACCTGTCGCGTAGATCGCCAAGAGCACTTTGCGGGTTACGATTTGAAATAAATATACCCGAGAGATTTTTTATTCGTCCCATTATTCCTCTGTAGTTAATTTTCGGGCTGAAACCGGGTGTAGTAACACGGGCCGAACGTTCATCGCCGGTAAAAGGCCAATATTTTCGGTACGCGTCCGTGTATGGTTTAAACGCGACAACCGTGTTATCGGTAATAACCAGAAAACGAAAATCACCGTTTTATCACCCTCGATTTCGTCGAAACGTGAATTACATTACACACCTCAAGTCCATCGGTTAGCTAACCATCGCCGTAATTGGTCACTGTTGACGTGACTTCCCGATAGTCGATTACGTTTATTTGCTCACGGTAGGGCCCGGCGCGATTCGTTTTTCGTCGTTTCCGATGGCGCGAGCGCGCGACCACCAAAGTACCGGATTCGCTTTCGGCGAGAGTTTCGGACAAGCGGCCAAATAGAGCGTCGAATTTCCGCAAAGTCCGCTCGACACTCGGACAAAGATTGCTACGCGTTTGCGGGAAATCGTCGAAGTCGTCAACGCGTACGGCGAATCGACGCGCTTCGTCACCAGTGATTTCGTCCGATTTCCCGTCGATAACGAATACCACGACGACCGACGGCGTTCTTCGCGTCCACCGACCCAGTGATCTCCTCGAAATAACGTTCTTAAGGTGCGCCGTATAAATTAAACTAAACCGATTTCGGCGTTCGCTGCTCCGCCTTTTTAATCGCCCACGACGGTCACCCGCCCGGATGCCCGTTTGTTCGATCCGATTCGTTGCATCTAGTCACGGAACACGGCGGTGGACGGAAATCCGTGAACGGCCGGACGTATGATAACGGCTGGTCGTGTTAGCCGCGTCGTCTTAACCAGCTTATTGGTGACGCGTATAGAGAAATACGTCGTATTATTTTTTGAAACGCCGTAAATGTATCAACGTTACCGGTGTGAGAACCACAGTTCCACGATTTATAGTTACGTTAATAGCATAATTTAATCGTAGTTTATTTTTATGGCTATATACGTTTCGTGAGTTTTTTTAACGTTTAAAAAATTTTTAAGTAAGGGTTTTTTTGTATTCCGGTCAGAAGTCAAAGCTTTTCCGTCGACAAACTTTTCTTTTTGTTTCCCCTCGGATCGAGTGAGACGCGTAGATTAATTTAAACGAATTGCCGAAAACGAACTAAACAACGACTCGTTTCGTATTCCAACGAATACGTATCTCGAAAACAAAGTTTCCATTCACCGGCGGAAACCCGCGTACGTTTCGAACTAAAAATAGTTTCGTTTATGGATTTCTCCGTTCGGATAACATTCCTAGACTACGGTAATTATAATCTATACGTTTAACGATTATTCGTTACGCTCGAACGAATGGTAATTCGTTATGCCTTGGACGGGGTCGCCAGATGGCACGAGTTGTACGTATTAGTACGTACTTAGTACCTTGTTAACGGCTTAATGGACACCGCGCCAAAATCGATGACGTTACGCCGGTGTACGTCGACGTATCGGATAAGCCGCCAATTCGCGCGTATGGATTTCACAGCGAATCGAACACTCGCCGGTTTTATAAACCTAACGGTCGTTCGACACCGGTTCGGAACTTGTTCGCTTTCGACGACGACGGGTATCGATCCCCGGCGCGTGTAGGTTCGTAACCGATCCTTTTCGCGCACAATTAACGTTGTTTTTTTCCGTCGCTACTTTATTCATTTTACCGAAATCAAAGCGAAACCGTCAGCTTCCAAAACGTCCGAAACGTTCCCCAACGGATACTCGACACCGGCTATATTATTTTTTTCGCCCGTCAGGTTTCGTTTTTTTATCCGAACCACTCCCCCATCCCATGGGCACGAAACCCGCCGCCGTCGCCGTAAATCCCGTATCGTTGTTGTTGCCACTCCGGTTACGTTCACGTTTATGTTAATGTTAAAACGAAGACGAAAATTACATAAACGCGCCAAATCGAATTGGCCGGTTGTTGATTTTTCGTACCCCGGCGAAATACGATCTGTAAACAGTTCGATCGATCGAACGCGGGGGGGGGGCCGTCGGCTACTTACGGAAAAAAACAGAACGGACGACATTTTCTTTGTCTACTCCAGTTTCTAACTCGAATCGAAATCTGGTCGGTAATAGAAACCTACGATCGATTCGACGGTACAATTTGTTCGATATGACGACATGCTCCACGCGATGGTTAATACCGAAAATAAGTTCTTACTCCGTTTGTCATCGATTTCCAGACGGTTGTTTAATAACGACTTGCGCGCTTCGCTGAACGCGCTCGATCAATGAAAGCGTACGCGTGAATCCGGCGATTTTATTGTGTTTTTACGAACAAACTTTTCATTGTTTCCAAATATTCGTCGATCGTATTCAAATTGGCAGATAGGAGGAGGCGTTGCGCACAAAGAACGCTATTTATTTTCGCGTTTTCCATTCGCTTCGGAAATTTCTCTAATATTCTACGGACAATACCGCCTACGAATTATTACAATCGCGTACTACGGTTATGGTAACGGGCGCGTTCAAAGTGGTTACTGGTGGGAGAGGTGGTGGCGACGATGGGATCGACGTCTCACCCGCCGAATTAAAAACGGATTAGTCGTTATTGTATAATTTATTGCGCGACCTATTCGATCGCGGTGAAATCTGTTTCAACGTTTATTCGAAACGCACGCATGCCGTTCGTCCATTCGAAAATTCGGAACGGCTTCCAATCGTACGACCGACGTACTGTCGATGCGTCGTTCGATTTGCGAAACGCGCGCGTCTTCACGTCGGGATATTTCCCAAAAATATACCAAAACCGTTATTCGTCGGTGTTAACCCCGTCGGTTTACCGTTCGTTACGCCCGCATGGGTATTTTCTGTCTATGATTACTATACAAAAACGTCGAGATCACTTTGAACCGTCGCGTTTATTTTCGTACTCTACGCACGTCTATCAATCCGAATAGCCTTTATCGTTGGCCAATCGGCCCGCTTCCGTTCAAAATTCTGTACCCGCGCCTGTACGTTTATATTATATTCGAAGAGTACGAAAAATCGATTTTGTTTCGTGTTTCCAACGATTCGAGTGGTTTAAAAAAAATTTGGCGTTCAACGCGTTAACGTGATTTACAACAGTACTCGTCGATCGAGCGATATCTGGCGTTAATCTACGGCGTTTCCAACGCGCCCGGGCGACGAATATACGCGGGGCGTCTTCCCAATTAAACGTGTCAAGTGAAACGCGACCCGAGCTAATGACGTGTCGCGGATTAACAATGACGTGCCGTTTTATGTTGTCCGCGAAAACTTTTCGTTAAGTAATAACGCGCCGCCGACCTTTAGTTCGGTCTCACAACCACCGGTAGCATATATAGCTTCACGCGTAGTCCGCGTACTTTATTCGACACGTTTTTCCGTAAGTTCATTAACCGCGGGAAAACGTCGCCGAAAAATTGAAAAAAAAAAAGACGCCTCCGCGCTAAAAGCGTAGTAGGGGCGCACACGATTCACGCCGAACCGACTGTACCGTCGTCGTCGTTACAAATGCGAAAATAACGCCGCGAAATATGTTCGACGTTTTTAATACGACATTGACCGTCGAATATCGGCGACGACGCCGAAATAAAGGTCGAACGTCGACGTTCAAATTTATTTGACGTTTGAAGTGCAAATTTCGAAAAGCTACGAACAAATTGTCAGCGACTTTTACGCCGATTGTTACCGGACACTGCCCGTTCGTCGTAAAGACAAAATTACGAATTCGATGGACGTCGCGGCGCGTTTGTGTACTTCGGTTGTACAAGAAGATCGAACAACAGTGTGTACGAAACGTTTTATCAATTTCGGGCTAAATGTTAAACGTTCGTAAATGCGCCGTTTTTACGGTTTCGAGTCGACGAAGTTGTAACATTTAGGATCGATGGCCGGACGACAATGTCGTACACGGTCAAATAGATATAAATAATAATAATAACGTATAAATAATACGTTGTACCGAACAATTTTGTGGAAATTAATAATAGACTCCCGTCGACGTTCGTACGAAATCCGAGTGAATCGGACTAATATTCGCGTGATACGATATTTCTCCCTTACCTACCCGTGTGGTAGGCGCGCGGCGCGATTATTGTGCGCCAACCGTTGTAAATTGTCGATAGTAATACGGTGGTAAATATTGGGTAACGGGTCACTACTTCTACCTCCATAGTAGGTGCCGTCAGTGTGCGTTTTTAACGGATATATTTAGAACATATTATTCCCGGTTATTCGATAAGATATTTACGTCGGTGCACGACTGTGGGCCAAGCGCCTATTTACGTTACGTGAATATCGTTAATTTTATCAGTTGTTTACCGGAGTGTACGGACGCGCGCTTTCCATAAATATCGTTTGCGCGCGCGTTATTATTTCGTTAGAACGAGACGTATGGTAAAATAATACGGATAATTTAATTTCCGCTCGGTCGAGTGAACCTGACGGTGATTTCGTCTGCAGTGGGTCTAATGATAATTCGTTCGATAATGTTTCACACGGTAGTCATAATTCAGAACAACAAATTGATTCATCAAGTGACGAGGAGAGTTGAAATTCTGTATGTAATGAATTTTTCTTTGGAAAAGATGGCACCAAGTGGTCAACATTTCCTATGACTCCCATATTACGAACTCGTGGCCATAATATTGTAACTCATTTGCCTGGTACCAAAAAACGTGGAAAAAATGCCAAAACTCCGTTCGAATGTTTCAATATTTTATTCCATGATCATATAATAAAAATTATAATAACGGCGTCTACGAATATTTTTATATTGATAAAATAAAAAAAAATTTTTACACGCGAAAGAGATCCAAAAAAAAAAAAAAAGAAAACACAGATGAGATAGAAATAGGAACACTTGTCATTATTACTCAGTGGAGTTCTGAAATCTGATAAACAAAATATCTTAGATCCCTGGAATACTACGGGCATTGGTATAGAAATAGTTTATTTGACAATGCGCTACAAATGGTGTTTCGGTTTTTGACGAGACGTCTTCGGTTTGATGACATTCGTGACAGAACTCGAAGAAAAGAGATTGACAAGTTAGCTCCAATTCGGGAGTTATTTGCAGCAAATGTTCGAAATGTTTCTACGCCGAGTGAATATCTCACAATAGATGAGCAGCTTTATTGGATTTCGGGGTCGTTGCTCTTTTTTAGGTAGTACATTTCTAATAAGCGTAATAAATATGGCATCGAAATGTTTGCCCTCGAAGACACAAAAACCATGTGTACTACGAACCTAGAAATATACCCGGGAAAACAACCTGACGGCTCTTACTACCAAATTAATTCGCCAGAGCACGTAGTAAAACGTTCGTCCTATTGAAAAAACCGATAGGAACATTACAGCCGACAATTGGTTTTCATCTATTCCTTTAGCGTTAGGCCTACAAAAAGGTAAATTGACTTTCATCGGGACATCGAGGGGAAAAAACCGGCAGATACCTAACAATTTTACCGCGGTGAAAGGACGTGAAATAAATAGTACTTTATTTGGTTATTAAAAAAAATTGCACTTTAGTTTCTTACGCGCTCAAGAAAAATAAAATTGTGTTAGGCGTTTCAATTATGCGTCACGATGATGCCATAGATTATACTGTTACAAATATATTACAAACGTAATATATTGTATTATATAGATATAGTATTTATATAATGATTATACTATAATCATTTTTTATACTGTTCAATAATCTATCGAATAATACGTTTTAGTTCATTTTAATTATACGTTGAATTATAAAAAGTAAATTCGTCTTTTTTTAATAATTCGAAATACGTAAAATTAAATTAATTCGACGACTATTTATTTTTTTTTTGTTAATACGTGTATTATCTTTAGGGAATATTTTTGTATATTTTAATATATTTGTTGGTTGAAATTGTTATAGGTATATAATTGATATTTTATTAATAAGCACGGTGATTATTATTATAAAGCCTGTTTTACATAAACGAATATCGACTGGCGTACTATATTGTTTAGAAATATGGTGCGCTTATTGCAAAGTTAACAGCGGCGAATGTAAAAAATGAAGCTCGAAAATAAAGGTACGCTTTCGGATAGAATACGATTATTCGTAATAATCGGCCGAAACCCGTTAGGGAAGTCGAACAATTTCATTAACGGCGAAACGCGTAAATGTCTCGCGTTATCTGTGAAAACGATTTCATTGTTATTTCTATACATCGCGTCGTATCCATTAGTTATTATAATAACCCAACTAGTGTCGCTCAGAGTTGTTTTTCGAACGCGATGATTTATCGGTTTTCAAAAAAAAAAACTCAGAGAATCTCTGTCCAAGTGTCGTTCCACTCTAACCGACATTCGTTACCGCCCGCGGCCGACTACCTTTTTCATTACACATTTTACACGTTCGCGCAAAAGATCGGATGATCTCGACACGCGTTTCGGCGGTATATCGCGTCTAGTTTTTTGTTCGTTTTAAATCTTACATGTTTTTCGATTTGGCTCGTAGTTAGCCTTAAGGCTAACAAAAGGGGTGGCTGAAAGACAAAAAAAGAAACGTCGGTAAAACAGGCCGGGAACGCCGTTTGTTTATTATTCGCAAGGTTCGAGTGATATTTACGCGATAATTCGATAAAGAACAAATAATTGATTAGCGTCGCTGGACATCTATTTCTACGCACGTTCGTGACGTAACGAAGAGAAATACGACTGGACAATCTCCCCGGTCTCTACATTGTACCTAACACGGGCGACCCGACGATATATATCAGCGACGACCTATAAATCGGTTGCGTCGGTCGAATTAAATTCGATTTGATTTTCGTCCCCGACGATCGTACGGAATACGATCGTTGTAGTCGTTGTTTTTCCCCGTCGGTGGTCGCCTTTCAGCTCGGCGAATTATCCGCCGCGGTCGTCGAACAACAATAATTCCTCCGGTAGCGAATTCACGCGGACTTTACGTGTCCCGTTTCCCTAGGCGCTTCTCTCCTTCGCTCTTACCCGGGCAACGACGAATTAAGCCGGTACATTCGAAACTTTTTTATTTGAATTTACATACGTACCCGTACAGATTAATCGCTCGGACTCCTCGCACGTACGCGCGTTGTACGGTTATAAATCTCTTCGGGTCCCCCGGACGACGCAAATCTCCGAGTCTTGCCCACGTTACCTACACGTACGTATACATATATACATATGTATATATAGCGATACGCGCGCCCGCGTTTTTGTATATAATTACGTACGTGACTTCGAGTGCCGATCCCGTTTTGGAACCCGGGTGGATTGTCGTCGCCGTGTCCCGGGCCCGGCGATATTATCGCGGCCGTTGTTCCCATTCGCGTGTACACGTCAATAACGATTTTATATTTAACCGCGGCACAACCGAATCGAATTTTATTCACCGTCCTATTCGAAGCCCGGTTTTACGCTTTTACGGTTTTCTAGCCGTACCCCAAGGTCGAACACATTTCGGTACGAGCCGTTACATTGTACACGTACGCCAAGTTTTTACGATCAAATTCTACTCGCCGCGTGTTAGTTTCGAATTTTCGTCCCGACGTATCGGCGAACACACACACACACGTCTTAAATCCGAAATTCGGGCGAACGAGACGGCGACGAAATTAAACGAATTAACGTAGGCCCCGCGTATTTATGTGAGGCTTACAAAACGTGAAACGTAAGATTTCGTCTCCAGCGGAACTATAGAATTTTTCAATAGATTCGGCTTTGATATAAGTTTTCTTCAAAAAGACCCCTGTAATTGGACTAAAGTTATCAAATAGCGTTAAAAGTTGTGAAAATAAACCGAACGCTGTAAACGATATTGCTGAAAGGGGGCACGAAACTTATCGCGGACTTAAATAATTCGTTAAAAACGAGGGACAAAAACGTTTGGTTTGTGCAAGCAGTGGGACGACGACTATCTTAGTCGTTATCCGCACTGGGACCGAACGAAATCAACGGAACCTTTAAAACTAACCAAAACCCAGATTTGTCCGCGATATACGATTGTATTTTTAAGTTTCGTGGCTTCGGTTCCGATTTTCGTTAAAGTATTTTTAAATAAACACTCGGACGCCCGGTAATTATTTTTTAACGTAAATTCGCGCGGAACGGGTTTCGATCGTGCCCGTCGACCATTAAAACAACCGTAACCATCCCACTATTGCCCCCGAAAAACCATGAAACCAATCGTTGACGAAATCGTCGATCGTCGCACGAATCGAAACGTGTCGTGTTTTCGAAAACGCCCATCGCGATTACCGGTTATTTAAACCGTTCGAACGTGGCGTGGTCGAAGAAATCGAATTTTCGTGACCAATAAAATAAAAACGCGTTTTAAAACGTCCGGAGGGCACGGGGGTTACCTTAGGCCTATCGATTTCGAGCACCGTGGGAATCGCGCGGGAAGAAAAAATATCAAACGGCGCCGTAATCAAACTTCAAAAGTTTGTATAAAAAACGAGGACCGACCCGACGTTTATATAATACGTATACGTATAATGAACGTCCGGGACGTGCCGACTACGTGTACGCATCTCGGTTGGGCGTTCGAAATAATGTGAAACGCAAAGGAAACGAAATCCCTCGGTTTAATTTAGATCATCGCGATAGAGTACGATCAAAGCGTTTATCGTAATTTATATCTATATCTATGTATATATGTATGTATAACTTTTGTTTGTCGAGTTGAATTTCACGGAGCACAAGTGACGCGCAGCGCCGGTGGTTTTGGGCCGTAGTTTACGCGAACGTTAGAAACGCGAATCGAAAACGTTTCCGGCCGGGTCGTAATATTCGGGAAAAGGGAAAAAGTGCCGGGCCGTTATTGAATACCACCGACCGCTATAATTTACGCCGTTCGAGTACCACGTGACCGTTCCGTCACGGTTGGATTACCCCCCACGGAATAAAAACGCCGTGTAGTCTCGGGATTTTTGGCTCTCTCTCTCCCCCCCCTCTAGCCACTAGTTTTGTGTCGCGAATTTCGTCCCTCCGCGAAAACTAATATTAACGAGAAAATTGGAACGGTTTTTTTATTAAATTTATTCGGAATCGATACCGCGGCTCGGGTTTTTAACGGACAACATTTTCGAACGCCCGAGACCCCTGAATTGGAGGGCCGTTTATTAATTTATCGGGAACACGGTTTTCACGAATTGTAACGTTCGCCGATGTAAGTGATTTTTGGAAAACCTTCGTCGTTTATTGGTGAGGATAATCGCGGACAGTGTTCGCGTGTACGCCGATATGTGTTTGAGCGGAAAGTTCTCCGGTACTCTCGTTAATTCAGACTTTTAATTCTTCGACACTAATCCATCGCGAAACAACCAACGGACAAAAACAACATCGGTCGTTTCCGGGCAAAACGTCCGTCCGATTTTTTCCCCAAACTTGCGCGCCTTCGCAATTGCTCTCCGTAATTGAACGCGACCAACGGACGTCTAGTAGGACGTACCGTAGAAGCAAAACACGTCGCATACGAGCGTCGAGAAACCTCTTGAAATTGGATTACGCGTACCGTTCCGACGCCGGCCAAGAAAATAGGAGCGTCGAACGTGAAGTGGCTCGAGAACGCAATTCGTGATTTCGTCGGAATCGGAAAAAAATGTCGAACACTTTCGTACACGGACGACGTCTTTTTTCTATTGGTAAACGGTTAATTTTGACTTCGAATCGTTATTGCCGATACATTTATCGTATAGACGAATCGTTGTATGGTCGTGGCCAGTTTAAGAGAAACTCGAAATAGGACGACGAATGCAATTGAAACTGTCGGGGTAACACATTCCGTCGTTTCTCGGGACTCGAAATGTGCGCGCGGGACGAAGGTCCATTTTTTCTCAGCCTCTACCACCGCTCCGGATTGAACGAAAAACAGGAGGAGGTATTACGCGTAAACAACCGTAACGTTTCATAAACGAGTACAACACACACTCGTCCGAATCACCGCGGGCGTCCGACGGCAGTAACGGCCGTCAGACGATTTCGGCGCGCGCGCGGCGGTCACGTTGCCCGGCACAGGCCACCGCCCGGTTAGTTACGCAGGCTCGCGTTACCAAACGAAGCGGTTGGTCGTACAGACCCGGCGCACGTGGGACGACTCGTCCTATAGATATACGTATGCGGGTGTACAGTCGGCGTACCCCTAGTCACGTTTTATACAGCGTTTAGTTTTTTTCGTTGCTTTCTATCGCCGCCATATCCGATCGATTTTGTCTCGTTGCGCCAACGGTCGATAATAAATGGGCACAGGTCAGTAGATACGGTTAGGGTTAGTTTTTGTAAAAACAGTGCGCGTTACGTAGAGCGACACGAATGATTGTCGCGCAGAAGGTGACACATGTTCCAAACGAATTCGGTCGCGCGCGGTAAAACGAACCGAAATGATCGGGAGGATAAAGGACACGGGAATTACGTCGGTCGGTGGTTTGTTCGTTCGACCAGAGGTTGACGATGAACGAAAGGGACGGCGGGCGCGTTGTCGACGATTGGAACGAAGGATATTTGGAAGCCAGGACGATTGGGGGACGGGTTTCGCGGCGAGCGACGATCGTTGTTTGCGTAAACCGAGACGGCCGGGACAACGGTCGAACACCGGACGCCGGGAATCGTTTTGCGCGAACTTTAGGTTACCGTCGGTTCGGCAACTTCGGGACGTCGTCCGTTCGCGTGATGTACGGTCGATGCCACCGACCCGAGAGTTGCCGCCGCGGTGCTCCGACCGAATGGTATCCCGGCCAAGTACCGTACTACGGAGGGTTGCAACGGCGGAACTACGTCGAACAATCGGCCGACAAAAGGCGCGCGTTCATTATTCGGCGGTAGCTCATCGGGCCTTTCGTATCGTCAAAAAGACCGCGTTTAGGTTATTTCGTTTGG
This sequence comes from Geopemphigus sp. TES_GeoC_2020, assembly GCA_025469175.1. Lineage (NCBI taxonomy): Eukaryota > Metazoa > Arthropoda > Insecta > Hemiptera > Aphididae > Geopemphigus > Geopemphigus sp. TES_GeoC_2020. The sequence goes on along the minus strand of JAIPRN010003981.1, from coordinate 673 downwards.
TCGCGTATTTAGCGATTCGGTCCGCCCGTCGAGGCGACCCTCGGTGCGAATTCACGCATTCGTTCGTACCGAACGTGGTTTGGGTTTCTAGGACCCGGCAATTAGGAGATACGTCGCCCGTTCCGATAAATAATTATCCGTTTGTACGCGCGAACGGTCCGCGTGCGGACTCGCGAACTCGGCCGGTACCGCGTGTTCGAGAATATTTAATAATCACGACGATATATATATATATATATATTCGGTGGTCGCGAAAAACCGACGACTTTCGTTGTCGGTCGAATTCCATTATTTATATATATAGCGTCTTTTATCCAACAGTGTTAAAATACAATATATTATATATATATATTTTTTTTAAACGTTTCGGATAATAAAATGTTTCGTAATACGTTTTCTTTTTCGCGAAATTCGGCCCGGGATCTATATTTTTCTTTTATTATTATTATTATTTCGAAAAATAACAATGCCGGGAAACGCCGATATTTCAATTTCTTCTCCGTGAAACCGTGATAAATGGTCGCGAGGTTCGATATTAATAAATAATACGTCGATTATAAAAGACGATTTTTCATAAGGTTTTTCTTAAGTCCTCCTTTTCGAAATTCAAACGTACGTCTTTCGGTTACATTTTTTCTATACTTAAGCCAATATATATATATATATATATATA
>JAIPRN010003980.1:0-17802 GCA_025469175.1 Geopemphigus sp. TES_GeoC_2020 | reverse complement strand
ACACGAGCGTACGGTTTTTTTTTTTTTTTTAAAAAAAAAATTAAATATTCGGGTATAGATTTTATAAGCGATTACGACTCATTTACATTTCGTCGCGAGCGCTACGCCGTAACTACGCAAACCTTAACGTATAAAATATATTCTAAAATTATGAACCGACAAAATGGAACGGGGTCGAAAAATTCCAATTAATAAACGATAATAGGCCGCTATCACTTGATAGATAACGTTTAACGGGATTCGGTGTATTTCGATCATCGCCGACGTTTACAGTACCGTGTCGCGCGGGTGTACAAATAGCGCGGTCAATTCTGAACGAATTACGTTTCCCGCGTTTATTACGCTAAAGAGTAACGCGTGTAAAAAAAAAAAAAAAACAAAAAGGTTCGACAGTTAATCGACCAACCGCCGTCGCGCCGCGTATTTGTTTCGAACGAAACGTGCCCATCGCGTTGACGCGAGAAGAGTCGAACGGTAGCCGACCGTTGTCGTCGGTCTTCGAAAATTCCCCCCCCCCTCATATACTATTCGGACGATTCAATTTCGAGTTAACGCGCTTTAACGGTGTAACAACCCAGTGGTGTACTTAAAACTGAATTTCGGGGAGGGGGAGGGTCAATTTTAAAATAAACAAACCCTAACGAAACAAGACACGTTATAAAATCGAATAGATTATTCGTTTTCGGCGAACACGTTATATTGTAACGTGTATCGAAGTTTAAAACTATTTTAGTTTTTCGTTATAAATGACTACAAATAAACGTCTCGTAAGAAATTAATTTTCCCTAAACAATTTCGGGGGTTATCCCCCGACAATTCGAACGCGAACGGCGTGGTCGCGACGCCGTCTTTCAAAACGGCGCCCCGAAACGGCGGGCTCGTGATATTCGGACCGTGGTTATTGTTGGTCGCGGGCGTCGTTATCAACGAATATCGTGAACGATTTCGTATTTAAAACCGGCCCGCGAAACGACATATTAGCGCCGAACCAACCGCGGAAACTGTTGGCTCGCAAACGGTCCGGGAGTTTCTCGGTTTACGTTCGGGCGGGACGATCACACCGTATTACGCGTGGTCCGTTCGTCACGCGATGGTATTCGCGTCGGACGTGACGAATACAAATGGCGAACCGTCGTCGCCCGGTGAAATTCGTCGGATTGTATTCGTGAAATACGCCCGCGCGATAATATTATGGCTTAAGCCGCGGCGGGCGACACGTTCGTTGTTTATCGACTTGCGTACGTATTGCGTATATAGAAAACGGGCAGTCGTACGTGTGTATAGGATAGACTGTACGCGGGCGCGCGCGTCCTTCGGTAGGGACGGGGAAAATTTTTCGGTTTACGCCCTCGTGATTTACGGGCTTCGTCACCCTGTCGTGCGCGCTTTGTCGTGTACCTATATATATACACACACACACACACACACACACACCGAACGGACGAGGTGGGTGAAAAACGCGTGAAAAAAAGTATAATTAAAATTTTACGGGCGGTATAATATACCTACGTAACGATTACCGACACGGTGTATACACGCACACACACACACACACACACACACGCACGTAATATCTTTCGCACAGACAACACCTATATTCGGACGTACATAAATCGCGCGCGATCGGAACGCCCTGTAGTTCGCGCCGATCGTTTCAGGTGTACGGCGCGACGGGCACGGAAGCTACCCGGGCAATAATACGCGACGTACGTTGTACTTTTCCTTTACACGAAACGCGCGTAAAAGAAATTTCGGAATATATTCAATATTAAACGGCGCGCGTTTATATACGCGTGTACCAAAGTAAAAAACGTCGAGAAATGGCGCGTAAAACCGAACTTACTCGGGTAAACCAACGACGCGATCGCGAACGATAATCGGGTGGACAGCGTCGAGGATTTTCCGTGGAACGTGACACGTACGGGGCAACATTGGTTCGGCGGCAGGTTTTTGTTCGAGTTTAACGTTACTTTCTTCGATTTACCGAAAAGTCATTGTTCGAACGGCGATTATACTTTTTTCGACGCTTGCCACGTGGCGACAAATTTAGTTCGACACCATTGTTTTACCTACACGTTGAGCCGATAAAAAACGTTTCGCCGAAAAATCCTCCCTCGTAAATGTACCAACAGAGTGTACATACTTATATATATAGACGTCGAGTATATAATAATAGACCACACGCTGTTTGTGCGACGGGGGGGGGCGGAGGGGGGTTGCGGGGAGGAACTGTGTAGCAGGTCGTCGTCGTCATCGCGGACGGCAACCGAAAAATATCGTCGGCATTGAAATCACGTGACGCCGACCGGCCGCGCGGGCCCGTCGTAACCTGAATTACGATCGATTTCGTGAAAAACATCGCCGAATTCCCGACATTACCGCGTGCGCAAACAAAAGAACGATAAATCCTTTGCGGCCGACGCATGAATCCTAACGATGGACGCGGCGATAAAGTACGGCCGAAAATTTCACTCGGATAATACCTTCGCGGGCCGATTATATATATATATATACGCATATACACGGACGTGTAAGTATATACAATACACACGACGACGATGACGACCCGGCGCGTGTGTGTGTGTGTACAGGGTGCGACGAAGACGAGACGAGATTTTTGTGTATATAAATGTATAATGTATATAAAAAAACACGTTTACCTTATACGACGTTGATTAATTTTACCGATAAAACGAACGCTGGACTATTTTATTTATGTAACGCGCGATTTCGAATAGGTTTCGTTTGGTATTTTTTTTTTTTTTTTTATTTATTTATCGTTTTTATACCGCGCACGCTCGTTTTCACGAATCGAAAATGTTTAAGAAAATATTTCCGACCGACACGCGCGCGTACATTGCGACGGCTACCCCCTCCCCTCTCCTCTCACCTCCCTCCAATAAAAAAAAAACCGTTCGTTGGTAATCACCAGAAGAACGGTCGCGCGGTGTGCCCGGGGTGACGCGTGTACGGAAGTTTAGGACGCACTGCGCCGCGTACACGTATTCGGGGGATAATATTAAGGAGTATACGGCTATGTGAACGGGACGGGGTCGAGGGTTTGGTGAGGGATGAATGGGTGGGGGGAGGCAGCGTGTGAAGACGACGATCACGCGGGATTTTGGGGCTGTGCACGGGAGTTGTGGCCGTCGATCGTAGGACGGTCGGCAATAAATAAACGCGGAGCCCCAAGGCCGAAAATCTATCTCGGACATTTATTACCATTTTTTATTTTATATCCGTATGTGTGTACGTATATATATATATATATATACGCGTATTTTTAACTTTAAGACGTCTTGCGAACGATGTTTTCGGACGATGCGGCGACGGGCAGTTGCGGCGGTTCGACCGCGCCATTATTCTATATTACATTAGGACGGACGGACGGACGGACGCGCGCAATCCATCGGAAGACGACAAATCAAACGATCTGCGAAGGCTGAGGCGCAGCGGTCCCCTATATTACATTACCCCGTCTCTTTAATCGTCCGCCGTTATCTCCGGATTCGCAGCCACCATACAATAATATATATATATATATGTGGTACGTCTTTGGCCGACCACGAAGGTTTTTAAAAACCCCTAAGACGGACTTTACACACAAGTCACAAACACATATACGGAACGACAATGCGGCGAATTGTGTTTTTCCGTAAATTACTAACGCAGTGGCGTATATTATACACACACACACACACGTGTATATATATATATAAACGTACGTACGTATATTTATATACAGTGGTCGAAGTGGCGCCCGCTGTGTCAATAATTTGTCTGTCCCGGAATCGAGTTTCGATCAGCGCGCGCTGTATGTGTGGCGCTTTTAAGGTCGACTTTCGAATAAAGTATCGGAAATGTCTTTTCGCGCGCGCGCGCGTACACATATACACGACTACTGGCCACGCACGTATGATATCGTCGTTATTATCGTTGTAATACGTTACGAGCTTATTACGTGACGAAATCCTTTTAAACGAATTCACGAATCACGACGGAACAGTGACGGCGTCCCTAGGCTATTTTGTTGGTATGGAGGTGGTGGGCGCGTCGAACTCGTCAACTGCAACCGCTAACCTACCCGGATAGTGGCGCCCGGGCCGGAATCTCTGTGTGTCCACGGGAATTATTGCTTGTAGGAACATTGTCGGAGTTCCCGTCCGATTGTGAACGTTACGAATTCCAAAACAAAAAAACGTAAAAAGTTCCTTTCTGTATTCGAAAACCGATTGAAACGTTTAAATTGTCGCGCGTATAATATAATATTACGATCGTACGCGACCGAATCTTGGATTTTTTTTCCGTATAATACGTAAGGTTAAGGACGAAGTATTTCCGGCGTTTTCGTTACTGGCTAGGAGGATTGTTGGTGTCGTCGAACAACAAGCGTCTGTAAACAGCCGCGTAGAGACAAATAAACGGGACGACTTTCGTAAAAAATCGACCCGTCCGTTCGAAATTCGACGACGACGACTTACCGTGGTGTCCGAGGTTGGGGAGGACGCGTTGGCCGCGACGTTAGTACATAATCGGCGGTGACCGGGGTTAGCCGCGCGGTTTCTTCACCGCCGGTAACTCGTCCGTACGCACACGCACAACTCGCGATGGTACAGCCGTGGCGATCTGAGCGGCGGGCCCGTGGAGAAACCGCGCGCTACTACTCCGCACGCGGTCTCCGTGCGTTATAATAATAATAATAATACGCGTCGCGGAGTAAAATATGGACCGGATCAATAAAATTTAACGCGCCGCTCGTTTGATTTATTAGCCGCCGTGCGCGTCGGCCGTGTCCCAGCGGACGGTGTGTACGTTTATAATACGTGGCGATGGTATGTCATTGAACCGGTCTCGGCGACAACTCGTATACGCATTAACGTCCGAACGTTTTTCCGTTAAATTCGTAAACCGTGCACACACGGCGCCCATACACCTATTACACCCGTGTTATTTGAATATGACGGGTACGCGTCCGCCGGCCGACCGCTCTACGCGTATAATACGCGCGCCCGTGTACTTTTTGTAAAAATCGCGTTCGTATTTGTCCTTTTACGACGACATACGTTATTTTCTTCTCGTAACCGCACACTAAACCTGATGACATATTACGCACATCGTACATAATACAAGTACACATATCATATTATACGTTCGCGTGTACATACAGTGTCTACCTGTACTGGTCTCAACAACAGGAAATCGTCGGCGTCCTTGTCACCACCGCGTTAATACGAATAAATACGCGCGTTCCGTTTAAATCGCGCCACGTATACCGACCGATTTTTTTAAAAATAAAACCCGAACGTTTCGATTGTACGTATATATATATATATATATATATATGGATACATGCGTTAAACGTTTTTTACGTACGAAAAACTGTAATCGGATATACGATTGCGATTCGAAAATTGCCGTCGAGATTCGGCCGAGTACCTATATACAATATATATACACGCAGGCGCGATAAAAACGATAAACTTACGACTTCGATAAGACGATAAACTTCGCGCGGACGTACGTTACGATATTTATCGCGGGGTCTCGAAAACGAGTACGTGTGTCTAGCCGCTAATACGTTCCTGGAGTGCGCGCGTTCGTACGCACGAACAGCGGCGGCGATTTGAATATGAATACGTACGAAATTAGTTTCGATCGCGTCTACAACGACGGCTTTACCGTACCAGAGGGTTAGTGGCGGATCGACGCGCGTAAATAAATAACGTGAGCGCGCGCGCGCGTAAAAGAATAAACGGAAATATCGTAGTATCGTTATTATTATTTCCCTTCGTTACGTTTGTCAGCGTCGTCGTAACTATAAAAACTGGCGGTAATGTTAATTTACGCGTGTAATATATACGCACGTTCCACGTCAATTACGAAATGTCTTTAAGGTATCATTACGCGCTACGGAGTATTATTTATATAAACGTTTTACGGTCGTCATTTTTTTTTCGAAACCAACATACACTCGATATATGTATATGATATATGGCGTATCGGGTCCACCACGACTCGATACACATTCCGTAGCCGCCGTTAATGCCAATATATTACGACAACGATTTACGCCACGATATACCGCGTACGTTTCGCCATTCTGTTTTTTTAAACGAAAAGCCGGCCCCGTTAGTGACACTCCGCGCTTGTTTTTTGTTAATACGTCAGATTTATCATTTACGTACGCGCGTATACACGCACGCGCGATCGTTACACGACTTACACGGTGTACATACTTGTCTAGAAGATTCCCGGGGCATATATGTATTCGACAGGTTTTTAATAAACGGATTTAGACGGATATTCGCGAATAAGAGAGTTGGCTAGAATCTTTCACGTACATTCTAAATAAACGTTTCGCCGTTGCGCGCGTACGTGTGTCGAAGTTCGCGCGGATTTTCGGAACACTATACGTCCACGCGCGATATCTCGGAACGATTGTATTCGCCCGATCGACGGTCCGTTATTGTCCCGCGTACGAAAACCGCGTAGTTTATTAAACGCGCGCGCGAACGGAACGAAATTCGTCTTAAGCAATACGTACACGCGGCGCTTAGTGCGTGTAGGTGTTTTTTCGTACGCGCGCGTAAACGCTGATCCGGAAACGGCGGAAGTTACGGAATTACGAAGTCGGACGTCAAACATTCCGTCCAGTCGACGCCGTACAGTTGCCGGGCTAAAATGCCGATTACAGCCCGGGTCGTTCGGCACCCGAGTATAACGTCGACTAGCCGCGGCTACACGTGCGTACACGTCGTCGGGTTTGCGTAACACGTTCCGTGGGTTTCGCCATTCTCCTCGAGTCACGTCGGGTGACGGCCGTGAACACCGATATCATTCGACGTCCGAAACGCGGCGTCGGCCCGGAATTATTCGAAACCCACGCGTGTTCGTTCGCCGGTAAAACGTCGAAACTACGTACAACGATTTACGGTTTCCATTTCGTATACAACGGCGTACGCTATAATAATTACGGGCCGGGGGGTTTCGGCGCGTTCCCAATGGCGCGGCGAAGGTGACCATAAGTGACGAATAAAAAAAATTCCCCTTCCCCCGGTAGTTTTCGTGTCCGCACGTCGTAATAACGGCGCCGTCGAACGGCTACCCGACTTATTCGCGTTCTCACCGACCGAATATTATCGGTTCACTCCCACTACGGTGACGTACGTCGACCACCGTCGGTCCGCAAAATTACCATACATAACGCGGACGCGTTCATTTTGTTTGATCGTCGTGACGTACGGCTTGTCCGTTGTCCACGACTTATAATCGTAACGAACGTTAGTAGAGAACGTATCGGTGAACGCTGTAGCGAATTCGATATTTTCGTCATCGGGCGTACCGCGCGACCAGTGGCGTACTTAGGCCTGAATTTCGGGAAGGGGGGGGAGGGGCGTTAATTTTTAAATAAATCGGACGACCCTTAACGAAACAAGGCACGTTATAAACGTTAATAGATTATTCGTTTTTAACGAACACGTTAACGCGCGTCGAAGTTTAAAAATATTTTAGTTTTTCGACTAAAAATATACGTCTCGTGAGAATATAATTTTTCCTACGAAATTTTCGGGAGGGGAGAGGTTTATTCTTTCCACCCCCCACCCCCTCCTCGTTTGTACGCCAGGGCGCGCGACCAATATACTTGTTTGTTTATCGCGACGGGCCCGGGCCAGCGTCGGTCCTGTATTGTTGCGCGACGTTGACGGATATTGTTCCGCCCGTATATAAATGTACGCACGCGCTAATACGTTCCGGGCACCGGTTTCGCCACCTACCCATAATACATATCGTATACTCCGGCGACATTTTTTTCTAAATATTATTTATACCCGAGGACCCACTGTTGGTCGTCGTAACAGCTCGAGAATATATATATATATATAAACGTTACGCATATCGTCGCGAGCGTTTACAACAATACGATAAATTCGGATAATAAACGTTAAGTTTCACACTGTTAGGTCATTTTCCCTTTTATAATAATATAGAACCTAGACGGACACATACCTGTAGCGACGACGTTGCGTTTGTTTGCGGACTATCGTCGTATTATATTATTGGTTTCCTTTACACCCCCCCCCCCAACAAACCATCCCGGAACGACCGATTTCGTCTATCTTTTATTATATTTTAGGTAGGTTCCATACATATATATATATACACGTAGTTTATACATACCCCACACATTGCTGGCACACACCTCACGGCATATCGGCGCACAAATGACATAATACATAATGCGCGAGACGACAATATATACGCCGTCGGATTTTCCATGAATGACTGCGTGGATTATATTATACAACGCTACGCAGAATGATCGTGTATAGAACGATCGATATACTTATACGATACGTATAAATGACACACGAGGACCTTCGGCGCAACGTGAGTTCCGGTCCATGCTGAAATCGTTACTTTTGGGTATAAGACAAAAAAAAAAAAAAACAAAAATAGAAATTTTTTCTTACATTTTACGCTCGTTTATGTACGTACGTGCGTATGCTGGCTATTATATAATGGTTACGTTCGTTCCTTTTCTCCTTTTTTTTTTATTTTTTTGGCGTATCCTAATCCGATATATGGGTACGCGTACAATATAGTGGCACGATCAGAATTTATCTGACAGTATTATTTGAAGAAAACCACTTGTTGTAGTTAAAATCGAACGGAACAATTTATTTTTCACGCGCGTAGTATACAATCTTCAGTTAGCCGATAAATATTACTACGCACACGTTTCGTACGTACTAACGAATTAAATACGCTAAGTACGACGCGATACCGTAGTATTTGCGGCGAGCCCGTATGTGACTTTCCAAACGTTCCAGCGAGCGAATTAAAGTACCGAACAATAGTCACTCGGTTACACTCACACGTCGTTGCCGTAAAATTAATCTCGTCCGCTATCGGTCGTAACCGGAAAAAAACTTCGGGCGCCGGTACGAGGTCGACATCGTATACAGAGTACAGAATAAACGTAAAAAGTCGTTTCGAACTAATATACAACCCGGTATTTCGCTAGAGGCGTATAACACGTACGTATAAATACGTTTATAGACCCGATAAAGTAACGGACCGTAATTAATATGTACACGACGTACGAACGAACCGCGCGGCGTTGTCAAAATCTTCGATTTCTATCGTAATTCGTACGCACCCAAAAGGTGGGATAGTGCCTCGGACACGATATCGCGTAACGAGCGATAGAGGGTCGCGGCGAGGGTTCGTGGTCCCAGGGTGGTGGCGGTGGATGTGGGGGAAGGGCACCGACGGCCGTGAACGGGGCGCGTCTATGAAGAAAAATATCCAAAAGTCCGTGTCGCGGATTACTTTCGCGCGAAACGGAACACCCGACGGGCGCGAAAATGTCAAAAACGACAATGGTTCGCCTAATTCCTCTATACGTGTAGATAGGATGTTCGCCGCGGTAACGAGACGCGCCCGCGTACGTACGGTACAATAAAAAGCTAATTTCCCTACATACCGTCATCGAACTTGCAGCCCTCATTCGCCCATCCCGTCCGTCCCGTGTTTGTGTTTCTCTTCGCGACGACGACGATTTCCGCATTGCGGATAAGTGCCGCCGCCGGTGTTTATATTCGTCCTCGTGTATACGTACCGCGTATGTGTAAGACACACATATATATATCGTTGTCGTCGTATTCACGTTATAAATACGTACGTATCAGCCAGTGGCCACGCTGCAAATTGCGAGCTTTTAGCGGTTTACGTGACGCTCGACAATTATGGTACACGTACGTGCGTGAATTACGCGCGCCTACATATATATATATAATGGCGTTACGACGGGTCCTTTTAATTAGATTCTTACGCGTCAAACGCGCACTCTGTACATACGTACACTCGTTATTGTAACAAAGCCTATAGGGTTTCGTGGTACGCCGTGTGTTCGTCGCCGACGAGAACTTTTTTACACCGGTAACGACCGTCTACAAACGGCGCCGTACGATACGCACGTTTATTCGTGCGCGAACCGGCCAGCGAGAGTTTATCCTCACCTTCCCCCCCCACCGGATACCAGTATAACACACACGCACCCGTACGTTATTATTATTATCACAGTTGCGAACGGGAGTGGATATCGTTTAGCGGCGCGCGTCGGTCAAACGACCATCACCGCCGGTGTCGTCCTATAGCGTGTGCGCGTACACGAACGCCCCACACAAAACGGTCGCTCCGACTTTCGGACGTAAAACGTGTCGTCGACGAACGGCGCCCCGGCGTGGTTGTTTTCGTTTCGGTCGTTCGGAACAGTCGGGCTTCGGACGATACGGAGCGAGTACACGGGTGAGAACCGTCGGTACGTGTCCGATCGACACGATTCGTGCACGGCGCGAGAAATAAACGAATTTCTTCCGTACGATATACCTGCGCGTATATTATCGGCAGCGCGAGTAGCCCTATAATGTACAACAATACGCGCCAGCGTTGTCAGTCACAGCGTACCACCGCGGCGGCGGTATTTTCACGAGAGTCGTCGTCGAGCGCGTTATTCCGCTGGCTCCGGCTCAAAATTCGTGTACGTAGTAATACGTGTGTGTGTGTGTATATATTTATTGCACGCCGGTATATCGAATCGGTCGACTCGGCGTTCGTCATAAACAAATCACGTATAACGGGCGCACGCGCGCCATTCCCGGGGGATAATACACCGCCGGTGAGAGTAAACGTGCGAATGAAAGGGGGGGGCGGCGGGAGACGCGCGTATTATACGCCGGCCGACTTAACACATATACAGATATTACGTTATACGAGTTATTGTAACGAACGCCAAACGACGCCCGTACCGCCGACCTCGCGGGCTACATACTTGCCGTTGTGTAAGTGAGCTCGCGGACCATACATATATGACATGCCGTGTACAATTTACGAGATAAGTCGTCGTTACACACAGATACGTAACGATATTCGTACTTAACGCGTCCCTATAATACTGTTAAAATGTACCGGAACGGCGTAGACGAAATTTTGGCGCGTGTTCGGACACGCCAGTGAAACGCCCATTGGTCCCCGAACGTTTGTCTGTGGCCCTCTCAAACGGCAAATACCACCAAGTTTAGAACTTTTCGACGAAAAACAACGGCGAGATTATTTTTTAAAACTATATATATATATGTGTGAGCGTGAATCAAAAGGACGCGCGATATTATTATTATTTTCGTCGATAAACGTATTTCGTTGGTTCAGGAATTCAATTAGCCTTAATTAGGTTCGGTTCATTTTTTCGTCCGACCAAACCGTCCGTTTGTTTTCGAATCAAGCGCCGCCGACGAACGTTCGACCGCGGTACACACGCACGCGCACAACGGGCGTGAATTCGGACGTCGTAATTCGTACGTTATTAAAAATCCGTCGAGATCCCGAACGAAATACGTAAATCATGCGACGGCGGCGCGCACTATCGCGATGTGATTCGAGCGTGACGAGTGTACCGCGTGGTCGTTAAGACGGCCGTAATAATTCATGCCATCCAATTACGTTCCCGAGGTACAACAGCTCTCTGCACGGGCGGAGTGGACGGCAATCGGGACATGGATCGATTGATTTACGTTATCGCCGTAAAGGAATAATAATTATTGTCCGCGAATAAAAATCGACGGCGTTTAATCGAGTCCCGTGGGCGGGAAAAAGACGTCGGTTCGAATTTTTCGATCGGCCGATCCGCCCCGCGAATATGTAGAGCGCGGCGTTTTCAAAATCGAATTAATAATAATAATAATAGGCGGCCACGTCGGCGGCGCGCGACTAATAACAACTACGTACGTAGAACCGTTCGAGCGCGATAATGTTTCCAATACTCGGACCGACGCGAACATTTCAAAAACAAAACGCGTTTCCGTCATTATTATTTACGCGGCGCGTTCGTGACTTTGTATATAAGGAAAACGATCCGGATGACGTGCTAATAAATAAACGGACGTCGAATTGCGCAAGACGAAATAAATGGCGAAACGACGTGCCCGCGATAACGGTGGCGGCGTATTTAAGCGACGCGCGTCGCGCTATTTTCGTACATACGTTCCGCGATAATAATTGGGAACGGACGATTCCGAAAAACGAAACCGTCGACGCAAAATTCTAATTCGTTAAAAGTACCGACAAAACGATATACGCCACCGCCGTCATATATTTGTGTGTGTGTGTGTGTGTGTATACATCGACGACCGCGTCCAATTTCGAACGACAAATTCCGTCGAACTATTTCGTGAAGTTTGTATTTTTGTTTCGATTTCCGCTTAGTTCCGCGTGCGTAATACCGACCGGTTTACTACGTACGTACGTAACGAAAGATCGAAAAATCGCCCGGTTTTTTTTTTTTTGGTTTTGTTTTTAGCTTCTCGTTCGTAAGTGAAACTTTCCGCGAGCGATATACGGTACGTATTTAAAACCGCGTCGACGGAATTATATTGGACGCCGGACGACGAGGTTCCGTCGTTAACGCGGGCGACAATACGTCGCGGTACGCGATACAGTTTCGTAAAAAGGTTTTTGTTACGAAAACGACGCGTAGTTTGTTTTTTTTTTTTTTTATAAACGACGTAATATTACGCGCCGAGGATTCGTTCCAAAGTGAAACTACACGCCTAATTATAATCGCTCTTTACGGCGCCTAAGCGCCCCGTACGCTAACGGTAAACGTTTCGTATTTGATATTATACGATTACGGAACGCGTTTGTCGCAACCGAATCGTATTTCGTTCGCTTTTCGCTGATTATATTCTAGACGTAGAAGTCTGTACGTCCCGTACGCCGTCAAGAACGCGTTGACGCGTACACAACGTTTCGTAATACACATGCACGCGTACGAGCCCGGACGGCGGCGCGAAACCGAACCACCGGCGAACTGAAACGCTCCCGACGACTTGTCGACGGTTTACGTCGTTCCCGTTCGACTGGGCTCCCCACCTCTCCCATCTTCCTCGCACCGGTGCGCGCGCGCTAAAGGCGTTTTCGCGGATTGACAATCCCGCGCAATATAAAATCCTCCGGGCCCGTTCTCCTTCGGTTAGTGCGTAACCAGAAATAATACTACGCGTAGTTCAATACCGGCCGAGGTACGCGCGTCCACTGCCCGACTGTGCCGCCGTGACGGTCCCAAACGGACACCTAAACGCCAACACACGTACGCGCATTACGTACGTACGTAAGCGCACTCGGCGCGCGCGCGCTATTTCGAACGCGTGCCCGTTCGCTACGCGCCGTCAACGAATAATATTTTTTCGCGGCCGAATCGCCCGTAATAATCGTTAATAAGCGCTCGTCCGAAGGGGCCAACTACCGAAAACGTTGATGGATAAACTAGTGGAACGAGCGCGAATCCATCCCAAAAACGGAATCTCCGGCCTCTTTTCTCGGTTTCCGTCGTTCGAAATAATCGTAAAATAATCGGAGTCTAGCGCGCGAGTGCCCCGCCGGCGACATAAGCGGGGAACAGGCTTTTACCCGTAGTCAAAAGACGCGCCGAGTCGCGTACACACGGCCTTTTGATCATAATACGCCGTCGATTCTCGTAACCCGTTAGCGTGTTTACGATGTACGTATCGCGGCGGACCAGACGATTGTACCGTACGCACGCACGTGCGGGCGCGTTTCGCGTGTAAACGACGTCGTCGTCGTCGTACTCGCGATTCAATCGCCGTCGAATTAGTAGTAAAACGTTCGAACGACAATTCGCCGTTCGTTAAATAACCACGTTTCCGAACACTACCGTAGGTTAGGTAACCAGAAAGCCAAGAGCGGCGCAAAAGTAAATTGTGCCCGCGCGTGCGTTATAAATACGACGTATAACAACGGGCGTTGTAAATGCGTGTACACGGGGCCAAGGGTGTACATGGCGCCCCGTTTAGTACGGTAAAAAAATGAGTTCCCGAAAACGCCGTGACGGCCGTCGACAATAGTCTCCGCGAAACTGTCCCGAAAATCCGTAACCGCGTTTCGCGCGACGTCCGTAACTTCGGCGTTCGCGCCGCGTACGACCGACCCCGTACGTTCGCCATTGTCCGGCGCGACGGAAACGCGCGCGTATACGCTATCGCGTAGTTATTATACCGACGGTATAGATACGTTACGGGGCTGTTTTGTAGTTTTCGTTCGGGTCGCCACTATGTTAATATTTCGTTCCGCGTTGGCTTTGATGTACGGCCCGTGTCAACCCCAGCGGTTCCGCGTATCGTTTTAAATTATCCGACATTTTCGATTTCGAATTTACGAACGTTTAAAATCGTCCGATACGTCCGCGTAAACCAATATATATATATTTAAACGGATTTTCGTCCGGGAAGATAAAATAACGATTAAACACGTGCCCGACGTGTACGCGCTTAAATGTAACGTTTTCTTTTAACCGACGGAACCCGCGAAATATACGCAATTATCGTACGATACGCGTAGCCGAATACCGTCGGATCGAAAATTGATTCGCGCGCGCGATTAAACCTGTCGTCGGTAATACAATCGTCTACGGTACGATCATCGCGCGGCGAACAACGCCCGACATCGCGAATCGCCGTTTCGGTACGCGTCCAGCGATTATGTTTCATTTACGTCCGCCAATCGAGTTTTTCGTGGCGAAAATTGTCGTCTCCCCCGAACGTTTCCGACCGTCGTGTCGTTTCCCGTAATTTATATATACATTTATATAGGATAAACTATCTCGTATATTCGAGCCCATTATTTCCGCTTTTTTCGACTTCCTCTTTTTATTATTGTCTCCGTGGAAACTACCGTTTATAATTCGATACACTAAACGACGTGAATACCGAAACGCTATTGAAACGTTTCGTCAATCGGGATTAACAATGCGCGTATGATGAGGCTCGTAGATATAACATATTTTTTTTTTCCTACAAAATAAATACGGTTACGTCGCGAGGGATTTACTATTGTGGGAAACGATGAATACGATTTATGTATATCTTCGGTATATACACTGATTCACCGGAACCTCCCCTCGACCGGGGGATACGTCAGGTATTCTCTCGGTCGTTGTTGTTGTTTTTTTTTCGCTTTCTATAAATCGCTTCCACGTGACATATGTACGGTAGGGTGCTAGGGACGGCGTGGTGCTGCTCTACCTTATACGTGTATATATATATATGTGCATAGGTCGCACGTATACACGGCCTGTTAACGTTTCGGCGGAACCTATAAAATTATTTCGTACGTCGTAAAAACAATTCGGTTATAAACGCGGCGCCGTACGGGGGGGGGGTTCAAATTTTCCGGCAAACGGAGTACGGGTACACGTAATTCCTCGGGTCCGACGACGTACGTTGGTTAAATCGTCGCGTGACGACGTACGGGTAGAGTGTACCGGCACACCGATCCGTTTAGCGCGGAAAATAAAACGTATTTGGGACGTTCGTTGTAAAACGCGTAATTTATTTCGGACGAGCGGTAGGTACGCGGCGCGTATTTTATTCGTTAAAACTTAGTCGGCCGTACGAAGACGCGCGGGTAGGAGAGTATATTTTTTTTTTTTTGTTTTGTCGGAGCTACGACGCGGACACCATCCGTAGTACATTATACGTATATACAGTAGAATCCGCCTATAACGATCTTCAAGGGACCTAAACAATCAGATCGTTATATCCGAACTTCGTTGTATCCGGAAGACAAAAAAAAAATTGATTTAACTAACTACGGATTTATCGATTATTATACGATTTTATTATACAAAACCGCGTTATATATGCGCAAAAAAAAGTACCTATTATATAATGTTAATTTGAAAAAAAATCGGCCATAGCGCTTTGTCTATAACTGGAACGATACGATTTCTTAACATAATACGCTTTAACGCCATAGATATTTCTGGCGTATTATTGATAATCGTTGTTTAACGAAACGCAAGTACGTACTTGATCAAAATTGAAATATACGCTTCCGAAACAGACGGTGCCTTGGTCTCGTCTCGTCGCCGTCAGTTTGGTTGTTTTCATCCGCGTTTGCGTTCAAAATAGTATTGACAATTTCTCCTTCGTTCGATTTTTCGCTGGTCCTATTACTATACACGCGTGCGTATGTTTATTAAAGATTAGACGACGATACTTCGTACCGGAAATTAAGATACGGAACCCGACGTATTGTCACAGGCGAATAAAATGACCGATTTGTATTTAAAAATATCCGAATCGTGACCGATATCGTAATATCGGACCAAAATTACCCACGCGAGATATAAAACCGACCAAAAATACATGTCTGGAAATCGTTTTATCCGGAATATCGTTATACGAGGCGTCGTAATAAGCGGATCCGATCCGATATATATATATATGTATACACGTATGCACACGGTCGGGCGTTCGGTAATAAACGAACCGCGTGTACGGTACGCCGACAGTCCATCTATCGTCAAGTCCGACGTTCAATCGACTGTATATAAACATAAACGCGCGGATCGTCGCGGCCTTTATTTCGGCGTAGAACGCAATTAGCGCGCTTCGAGTCGGACCGTTTCGCGACACGGTAACTATAACGCTAAATACTACGCGCCTAATAGGTATTTAACGTTCGACCCGGCGCACACGACGACCCGTGAATATAATTCGTACATATACATATATACATATTCTATATTCTCGAGGCGGCCGCCAAGTTCTCTTTCCAGTATACAAATACCCCCGACACACTATACGCGTGTTTCGATATTTTTACGACATCGCGCCCCTATTATACGACGTTTTGTCGAGCCCACGTGCGTTTTTATTACCGAGATATCGTATTAATACGTACGTGCACGTATATAGTCGGAATAGAATTCAATTATACGCGCGCGAACGACTAAATAGAAACTACTCGGAAACTATTGTCGTTATTATTATTATTATTATTATTATTATCTATCCACAAAGATAATACCGACGATAGCAACGTAAATCCGTATTATACTTAACGGTTAGGTTATACGGTTATACTTTGTACCGTGACAAACGCCGGGACCGAAAAGTTTGCGCGGCGAACGGGATATGTGCGCCAAAATTATAGCGGAATTTGTCGGCAAACGGTACGCTCACTTGCGCTATACCGTTACTCGCGAAAGCATTAAAAATTTATCGCGCTCCGCTCGGAACGCGTGTGTAACTAACGCGTTACGTACGTATACACGTACCGCGTTAAACGTATATATATATATATATTGTTTATAAACTTTTAACGTCCAATTACGGATCGTAATTTTGCGCGAGTTTATTTCGAAAACGAATCTCGTCGCGTCAACGGAACGGAGTGGAGGAAAAAAAAAACGTATTTTCCTCGCGAGTATCCACGCAACTGCAGCCCCTCACCCGCCGGCCCGCCACTCGGTTCTAAATTCGTTACAACGCGCGTTCCAATATCGCGCGGCGTCCGTATCGTTCAATCGGGTCGATACGATCGCGTTCGAATTTGATAGTTCCCTTTCCCCCCGTCCCTCCACACGAATAAATTTCGTCCGATTCGTGAACGACGCGAACGATACAATTATTACGAAAACTTTCCGCGTACGATATATCGATGGTAGCATTATATATGTGTATATGTATATTAATCAAATAACTTTAACGAAACAGCGAACGCGATGGATATTGTCGATATAAAGTCGGAGATTATTATGTGTCGAAATAATTCCCGACGATAACTCGCGAATATACAATCGGAATATATACCGCGCACGCGCGTATTTGTGTGTGTGTGTGTGTGTGTGTGTGTGTGTGTGTGTGTGTGTGTGTGTGTGTGTGTGTGTGTGTGTGTGTGTGTGTGTGTGTGTGTGTGTGTGGGTGTGTGTGTGTGTGTGTG
>JAIPRN010003979.1:0-17807 GCA_025469175.1 Geopemphigus sp. TES_GeoC_2020 | reverse complement strand
AAATATCTGTATATATATATATATATATATATATATATATATATATATATATATATATCTATATTTGAGATACGATTGTAAATACAAAAAACAACATTTCGGAGATTAGGGTTGAAGAGAACTTCGTAATATCATTTAAGCTTCGTTATTAAAACACGATTGCATTTTTAAAAATGTGATTGATATTCGATATGTTTTACAAGAGTGTTTATAATTTAATATGTATTCAGAGTAAAAAACTAGTTATATATTGAAAACATAGATAAAATTGGGAAAAGCATATGTTTCCTTAATGTAATTAATACATTGTTTTCATTTAATGAATTAGATTGTAAGGCCATATGTAAAACAATATTTTTTTATACGGAATAGTAAAGAAAATCAGATAAATTATATACATACTATCAGTTGTAGAAGCTGCTCATCATATGTAATTAAACATTTATTCAATTTTAAATTAAAACTTATATAACCAAATGTAGAAGAATTTATATATTTTAAAAAAAAGGTGACTATGTGTTATATTACTCTCTATATTTAATGTTACTTATCCTCGTATTTAAGATTTATTCTACGTTATATTAAGGTGCATATTAATTCGTATATAAAGTAAATGACAATAGAATCATCGAATGATTTATATTAAATTGTACTATATACTCTTTGATATAAAATGGACATACAAATTTCCGGAATTATTAGTCTTATAAATAAAAAAATATCTGAAAGGTTCAATCTAAATATCTGTAGATGTATATATATAAATTTGAGATAAGACTGTTAATACAAAAAACAATATTTCGGAGATTAGGATTGAAGAGAACTTCGTAATATCATTTAAGCTTCGTTATTAAAACACGATTGCATTTTAAAAATTGTGATCGATATTCTATATGTTTTACAAGAATGTTTAAAATTAAATTCGTTTAAAGAGTAAATAACTAATTAGAATTTGAAAACATAGATAAAATTAGGAAAGGTATAGGTTTCTTTAATCTAATTAATATATTGTTTTCATTTAAAGAATAAGATTGTTAGGCCATATGTAAAACAATTTTAATGTTTTATTATGCAGTTTATATATGTGATATCTTTAGAAATGTCTTGAATAATATTCACAACAACAATAAGGGAGAAGAGAACATATTAAGTATAGTAAAATTATATGATTCTTATGAAGGAGATTTATGATTGATTAACTTTCGTTCTAGTTTTTCAGTCAAACAATTATAAATCTTATAGACCGTTTTATAAAGTGGTTACTTTACTCATTTAAAAGTTTTGAAGACATATTTATTTTTAAACATTTGCTTAAAAGCTTATTTAATGTTTAGCTTATATAGATTTGGAAATATCAAAGACTATAGAGGTATTATACGAACTATTTTGCTTATATTACACTTTTAAAATTCTTTGTATATTTTACATATGATACTTTTAAACTAATGAATTTGAATTGGTATATAACTGTGGGATTTGAAAGGTATTCACCTAGGCATTTATTGCAGAAATTAGGATATAAAAAATGATCGTTATATTACTTTAACACGATTATAAAAAAACACTATATTTAAAAATAAAGGATTGATAAACTATACGTTCAATAAGAGCAAATATTACTATCCAACTTATACAATTGAACAATAAATAGCTGCTAGTATCACATAAATAATGCATATAATCCGGAATTTTCAGTTTTTTTTTTATACCAAAACAAAATTTCTGAGTTTAGGATAACGAAAGAGGTTGTCATATTCATGTAACGTCATTAATAAAACATGATTATATTTAAGGATATGTGAACGATAAATTGTATGTTTTATTAAAGTGTTTAACAATAATTTTTAATACAGAATATTAAAGAAAATCCGATACAATGCATACATACTTTTAGCTGCTCATTATATATAATAAAACATTTATTGAATTTTAAAATATAACTTTTAAAGCTATATGTATAACATATTAATACATTGTTTTCCTTTAATGAATTAGATTGTTAGTCTATATGTATAACAATTTAATTATTTTAAAAAAGGTGTTTATGTGTTATATAACTCTATATGTTTAATGTTATTTATCCTCGTATTTAAGATTTATTCTACGTTATATTTAAGTGCATTTTAACTATCATATATATCGTATTAATGATTGGGTTACTATATATATTTAAATGGTTTGACGACATATTTATTCTTTAACATTTACTTTAATTGGTTGTATAGTTGTTACTTATTCTTTAAGGTTGATTCAAACATACTACATATAACCAGATCTTATGAATAACAGGAATGACTAGAATTCTATTTTTACTGTCTTTCTAATTTAAAACAATTGATTACTTTATGTTATGATACATATTTATTTTTATGATAAGTTTAAAAGTATTATAAAACTTGACAGTTATTATAATTTATAATTTGCATATAACATAATTTTTTAAATGTTACTTATTTAATGTTAATTAACTTAGTTATTCATGGTTTTGGGATCTGTACAAATTTTCTTTTATTTTAAAATACGATATCAATAAATTGATTGCTACTGAAATTAAAGTGATTTCTTTTCGATATATATACTAGAAAATAGTATATTCACAATTTTCATAAATTTCTCAATAAAATTTTATTTAACTTTAAAAATTGATATTCCTAACCATGTCTATGAAAAAAATTAATGGATGATTTTAATGATACCATAAAGCAATATATTTGATAATATCAAAGTTTTGTGGATTATTTTTCTCTTTTGAAATATTTTTATTATGCTTGTATAGTTTTTAGGTATAATCTTTTGAAATCTAAAAATATAATGAATATAATTTGATCTTGTGATATGCAGGTTGGTCGTTTATGGTTTTTTTTATTATCTAACATGTTAGGTTAAGCCATTTCTTATTATATATATTATAATAATTTTGTCATATTTAGAATTTTGTATTTCTTATGTAATTGAAAATATAAATAAGTTAATAATTTACCGCATATAGCTATGGAAAAAACAATAAATTACTTTTAAGATTATATATAACTAAGCGACAATTCTAAAATAATAATAATTAGATAGATATCCTTTAATGCATGAAATCTGTGTAAACAGTTTTTACGTAATTGGCTTATTAACTTTTGTTATTTAAAAAATATACCGAAGAATGGTTGTTATTTTGTATTGAAGTTATGTGGAAAATTATTCTCTGCTTCTTTTATTAAAATACAAACAAAGACACTAACAACAAAAATTAAATCTCGCAATATGTTAAACCCATTAAATTTATGAAAATTCTCGTTTTATAGAATTTACCATTTGTCTATCTAACTTATACATAAAACTACATTATTCATATTTAAATAAATTTAACTATATATTAAGTCATTTATTTTTTAATATATTATTTAATTATGTTGAAATAAAAAATATATAAGTTATTATTTAATTGTATAAATATATAATTGTTTATATAGTACAATTATTGTCTTTACAACCATCATAAAATTTATATTTATTATAGTTAAATAACATATATTTTTCAAGAGAATTGTAATTTACTATTTGTTTATTACATGTACAATATTAATGTACCATGATGAAATTAAAATAAGAAAAACTGCAGAAAATAAATGCTATTATAGAGTAACGAGTATACTCAAATCAAAACAGGTATCAATTAAATCAAAAATTACATTATACAAAGTAGTTCACCTTGTAGGTTATCAAACCAGTTCTCTTGTATGAGTGTGAAATATAGCCAACAACTAAAGGGGACGAAGACAAAATAACAATCTTTGAAAGAAGAATATTTGGGCCTAAAATAAATAATATCACACAACAATATTAAATAAGAAGTAATATAGAAATACAACATTAATATAAAGAACCAAACATAGTCGCAGTATTAAAATATAAAAGAATGGCATGGGCCGGTCATGTATGAAGGTCAAATAGACTAAAGAAAGCGGTATTAAAATGGAAACCTCGTGGAAAAAGACTACTTGGCAAACCAAAACAAATTGGAGAAGAATTTAATAGAGATTGGAATACGAGATAGAGGAATTAAAGCGCAAGATAAAGACAAATGGAAGCAAGTTAGTGTTGCGGTTATGAGCTTCAATGGCCTTTAAAACCGAAAAATCGTATCATACAATATTAATGTAATTATTTGCAACTATATGAAAAAATGATAACCACAATTTATTATAAGCACTTCAATGAAAGCAAAATATGTGATATTAATATAATTTGATAGAAATATTCTACATCTTATATAATATATTATGTCTTTTAGAGTTAAAAATATACTTACATTTAACTAAGTCTATGCCGATAGTTAAAAACAAGATTAAAGCTAAAAAATAATGACAATTTTTAATGGACAATGAATTCATTTTGTTTGTCTTTCTTTGAATTAGAACTGTGGAGTATTTATAATTTTGCGAACTATATGCGTGTAGCTAGTCAAACGAATTATGGCAGTAACTATATCCCATGTTCTTATATAATGTTTGAAATATGGTTAAACTTTTTTTATAGGAATGGCTTCTATGTACATAAATGTATTAGACGCAATTTGCTTTTACATTTATAAATCTTGTGTAAACAAATAATCGAATACGTGTTCGTTCTTGGTTTGTTTATAAGTACAAACGTTACCATGTGTATATATATTTGTTTTACTATACTTTGCATAGGTAATTATGGGGTACGACGATAGATCACTTCCGCGCAGTGTACCTCGGGCAACGTTTATCGGCTAAAGATCTACTAATGAGCACGCAAAGAACCATTTAGATTTATGTTAAAAGGTACGCAATAAAATCTCCGCACCACAAGCAATCTCCCTCTCTTAGATATGACTTCAAAAAGGCCCTTATTAGGGCTAGTCGCTATTGTAATGATATGCGTGCATATCATAATTTAGTTAAATTTATATAAAGAAAAATATTCTGTACAAAAATATTGTAAGATTTATTAATAAAACGAACTGCCCCTCAACCTTCACGAAATACCAACTAAACTAAAAGAATAAAACAGAAAACACATTTGATAGTAATAAATATAATATACACGAAGAATGATGACTATAAGAGTTAGTGACTAGCTTACGGTAAATCGAATTACTGTTTGCAGCATAATAAAAAAGAGACAAAATCAGACACTCTTATAAACATATAATTTTAAAAAGAACGACAAAGGTCAAGAAACCGGAAAAATTATATATGTAGCACCATTCTGAAAAATATAAATACACATAATGAATGTCGACCGCAAGGGTTAATGACTAAATTACGCCGGACCACCCGTGACACGAAGGGAGAAAAATCGAATATATTTACGAATTACAAGAAACTGAACAAATTCCACAGAAAACACATACGAAAGTAATAAATATACAGGAAGAATGACGACCGTAAGGGTCGATGACTAACAAACGGCAAAACGTCCGACCGCATGCAGAATAATCAAAGGAAAGGAGTTAAAATAGGATACTCTCACAAAAACATTAATTTAAAGAAAAAAAAAGAGCACCAAATGCAAAGAAACCCGAGAAATCGTTCACATAGCACACATGAAGGGTACCCACAGTAAGGGTTATAAAATGACTATTGATAAATCGCCCGACCACTCGTGGTACGGACGAACAAGGTCGAACATCTTCACAAATCATATAAAACGGGACAAACTACACAGAGAGCACATTTGGAAATAATAAACATAAACACACATGAAGGACAACGACTGAATGAGTTACTGACCAAACAACAGTAAAATACGCAGTGCGCGGAATAATTTCACACACCGATACTAAAAAGTTTATCCAAAATCAACCAAACAAAGGAACTGAAGGACACAACCACTACAATCAACAACACAAGTGCAACAACACCAAATGTGCCAAATGTCTATGGCGACAAGACCCTTCGGAGCCTATATAACCCAAATATTACGCCTCTGGTACCAGCAGTCATCCCGGTGGTGTCTCCTGTCTACTCGTGCGTTAGAGAGGAGTCTCCCTGGTGGAGGAGTTTCTCGTTGAGCAGGGTAGAGGAGATTATCGTCGGCGCAAATTCACGGCATCTGACAGCGTTCCTGCTACGAGCAATTAGCTATATTTAACAAGTCGGTATTCCAGAGGACGAGTCCAGTTATTCGTCATCAAAACACTTGCGTATTTATTTCAATATTTGTCAGTGGATTCATGGAATGAAGGCACCGACCCAACCTTTCCTTACATCTCGATGCAAACTCACGAAGTCGAAACGGTCACCTGAGTAAGAGAACATCATACTGTTTGTTTTATCCTTACTCTTAATTGTATTCAAATATTTTAATCATACGACACTTCCCGATTGTGTTCCTGAATAGTTCTCGTATACACGACCTTGAGACAAATAACTGTAGTAACTCAATAAAACTTTCCCCTGCTCACCTATTACCACTTACCTCTCCCCATATTATCTTCCTAACTTTCCTACACCTCTCATCTCTTTTTATTCCGTTTATTCTTTTTATTTTTATTTTTATTTTATTTTGTTGTTTTTTGACTTATTACACTATAAAGACGACCTCAATTAACATTGAGGGATTTTTTCCAAACAAAAGTGAAATTATAACTGAAATTTGCATTCAGAATGAATACGATAAGATATACGTTCAAGAAACCCACTAAGACCAAAACAATATCCGCCTGAAGATTAAGAACATGAAACTAGTAATAGAAAAACCCCATAATAAATATGGTAGCGCAATCTTCGTCAGGTAAGATTTTAAAATCCTCTCAACAGACTACACTGACTACAATAACATAGAAATCTTAACTATAGAGTTGACAAACTGTACAATTACATCAATATATAGGCCTCCAGATATTCCTTTTCAGTTCACCAAACCTAAGAATTTTTATAACCAGAACACATAGATAATAATGAAAGATTTCAACAGCCATGGCAAAGCATGGGAATATGTGGATACAAATGATGATGGAGAGATAGTGGAGAAATGGGCTGAAGACAACAAACTATTATTAATACATGACCCAAAGCTACTTTATTCTTTCAATAGCGGTAGATGAAAGAGAAGATACAATCCAAATATAACATTCGTGAGTAAAAATATCAGACAACAAGCCATCAAAAACGTTAACAAATCCATCCCTCACTCACAACATCGCCCAATATCGTATAAAGTCCTAACTAGAATCAGACCCTAAACAGACTAGGCCTCATTGTTGACAACAAACTCATTAAGAAATAAGTGGGCTTTAGGCCTGGTAAATCATGCACAAGCCAAATTCTCAACTAAACTCAATTTATTGAAACTGGTTATGAAGACAAAAAGATCACTGGTATAATCTTCATAGGACTCACTGACGCCTATGATACCGTAAAACACAATTTACTTCTGGAAAAAATGTACAAACTCACTTAACCGCTAGTTAAAGTGGTTGAGACATTACTCCGCAACAAACGGTTTTTTATAACTCTAGAGGGCAAAAAGATCAGATGGAGAACCCAGAAGAATGGGCTCCCCAAGGCAATGTATTGACTCAAATACTATACAACGTCTATACAAACGACCAACCTATCCCAACATAACCAAGTGCAAAATCCTTTATATACACAGATGACGTGGCTCTGGTAATCCAAGGTAATAACTTTGAGGAAGTAGAAAGTAAGAAGAATATGTCTCTCCAGACCATGCTAGTTTATTACCAGAAAAACCACCTTAAACCTAACCCAGATATGTGCCTTCCATCTACCTAAAAGACAAGCACATCAGATACTTATGATTACATGGCAAGGAAAAGAACTTGAGCACACTTTCTTCCCCAAATACCTAGAGGTAACACTAGATCGTACGCTAACTTTTAAGCAACATTGCAAAAACACGAAAAAAAAAATAAACTCAAGAAACTCTCTGATTAGGAAACTATCTAGATCAACCCGGGGTGCCAATCCTTACACTTTAAGAGTCTCTATCTTATCACTGTACTTCTCAGTGGGAGAATTCACCAGCTCTGCTTGGAGCAAATCTACCTACGTAAAGTAAGTAGACATCAACTTAACGAATCATGTCGCCTCATAACTGGCTGCTTAAAAAGCACACCAATCAGTAAAATCTTTCCCCTAGCAGGTATTGCCCCTCCTGACATTCGCCGGGAAGTCAAAGCTGACTGGGAAAGAACGACGCAAAAATACGATAAGCTATATCTAATGTTTGGAATTAACCCCTCCCCCATGCACTCGCCTGTAATCAACGAAGAGTTTACTAAAGTGTACACAAATTTCGGAAAGAAATCAAGACTAAGAAAGGATTGACAGATGGAAACTCTTCTTAGACAAGGAAACTGAGAAGTGGATGATACCGGCCGAAAACTTACCTGCGGGGAACAATTTAGAGTGGCCAACGTGGAAAGCAATAAATAAACTAGGAGTAGGGGTTAGGCGATCCAGAAAAAACCAAGCAAAATGAGGTCTCATTCCTTTTGAGGATACATATTGTGACTGTGGACAGTTTCAGACCATGACCCACCTAATAAACTGCCCAAATTCTTGCACAATAGATGACATCATGTTAGCGACCAAGGAAGGAATAGAAGTGGCTAAGTTTTGGCAAGATAGTATCTGACACATAACTCTCAACATTATTATATTACACAATCAAACTAAACTGACACCAAATTAATTATTTATTCGTTATTTACTTACTGTTTATTTGTCGTTTATTTATGACTATTATTTATTTGTTTGGTTTATTTATCCATGTTTACTTATTTATTTATTTTTTTAATGTAATCGACTCATAGCTGTTAATTTTAACTTTAATTTATTTAATCCTATTCACGTTTATATACCAGGTTGCTTGACACGAAAAAAAAATGGGTAATTATTGTTTTTTGTTTAACTATTGCCGTATAAACCATAAACGATTTTTATATAATTGTTTCCTAAATAGTAAAATATAATATATTATTCCATGTACATGATACGTTCCATAAGTAATGAGCCTAATTGTTTTCTGACGCGTGTGTACACGGCCGCATCATCCGCCGGCTAGGGATCTTATCTTTCAAACGCAACCGAATTTAGTTTGCTCCGATTTCCCGGAGTGATAGGACGTCTTTTGATGTGAACCTCTGTGCGGCAGGAATTGACACGTCAAGATGGAAAGTTCCATAGAACAACGGTATGCAATCAAATTCTGCTTCCGTTTGGGCAAATCTTCTTCAGAAACGTTTGCAATGCTCCAACAAGCATTTGTGGATAATTGTCTTTCGTATTCGCAAGTAAAAAAATGGCACAAGGCATTTAAGGAGAGCCGGGAAAAGATGGCGGATTAAGCTCAACCTGGACGCTTATCGATGTCCCGAACTGATGTTCATGTGCAGCGAGTGCGCGAGTTTTTGAACACAGACCACCGTTTAAGTGTCCACCATATAACACAAGACCTGAACATGTCAAAAATATCTGTGCTCCGCATTGTTACTGAGGACTTGAAGATGCGCATGTTCTGCGCCAAACTGGTAACGAGAGTTTTGACTGAAGACCAAAAAAACAACAGATTGCTTCGATGTCGAGAATTGCTGCAATTGTGCGAAAACGACTGAATTTTTGGAAACAGTGGTAACCAGCAACGAGACATGGGCTTTTCAGTATGATCCTGAGACGAAAAAGCTAAGTTGTGAATGGCACACCTCAGAATCATCCCGTCCCAAGAAAGCTCACATGAGCAAATCCAAGACAAAGACAATGCTAATCGTCTTCTTTGGAGTGAAGGGGATTATTTACTATGAGTTTGTCCCAACTGAACAGACCGACACGACATAGAAAAGTCGATTACAAAAGTGTGTTGACGCAGAAGGTGCCTATTTTGAAGATTTTCGATAATTTGAACCTATTCGTTAAATAAATCTCGGTTTTTTTATAAAGGCTCATTACTTTTGGAACGTACCTTGTAATTTTATATTGTAATTTTCGATAACTTGTAGATATCAATCAAGAATTAATTAATAAGACACAGTAATAGTCTAGAACATATCGAGAGAAGCAATGATAAACAAGAATATATATGTCACTAAAACAATTTTAAAAACATTTTCAATAATATTTGACTGGCCTAATTTATATACAAGATACCTCCCACAAACATCCACTAAACATAAAAACAATTTTTGTTATGATCAAATCACTATTTAGGTGTATAAACCGTTACAACAACCAACTATTAAAACCAACGAATAATTTAAAAGGAACTCGAAATCAGAGTACCTGGTTTTTAATAATTCTACATTATAAATGTTTCATATTCATCAACCTAACTAAATAGGTCGTTTTTTAAATCAAAATCAGCAATACACTTACTGTCCGGAAAGCTTGAGAGCAGTACTTCAGACAGTGGGTTGCCATCGTTTATTGTTTACAAAAATAATAATACAACAAATAAACAAACATCCTTAACGGAAATATGACAGGACTATCTCTCACCATATAATAATGCCCCTTACATCAAATCTAACTTAACGAAAATTTTATATACTAAAAAATGTATGGGAGGTGTCAGGAAAATCGACTGACGCGCCACACCATTTACATTCGCTGGTTTAAGAAAATAAAAATAACGTAATCTTAATTTATGATGAAAACGAACGGAAGGAATCAGAATAGTCCCCCACTAGGTGCTGTTCATTAACATCTTTCTTTGAATAAAAATTTAAAAAAATATAATATAAACTTTTTTCTTCCTACCGGGGGACCAAATAATCTTAAATAAAATCTCTTTATCAAGAGTTCGTCATTTATTCCCTAAATAACAATTTTAATAGAAAAGAAATAATTTCATTAAGGGTATATAATTTATAATAATCTCTGATCTAGTCAATAATGAACACCAAAGCTTTGACTTCGCTAATTTCAAATTATGTATTTCGTACAATCACAATAATATACTTAGTATTATTCGTTATCATTATAAATCTCTCTGTAATTACCTATAATTTTAATTTAAATGTTTTTAAAACAAAATATACTTATAATATAATAAATAAGTAAAATAAAACACGCATCATTGTAATTCGAGTATACATATCTAAATAATAAGTATATACCTATGTAATAACTCAAAAAACAAGAAAATAAAATAAAAATAAAAGAATAAAAGTAATAATAAGTTCCGTGAAAAAGGGAGCTAGTAGGAGAATATGGTAAGAGGTACGTGGTAATAGGTGAGCAGGGGAAAGTTTTATTGAGTTACTACAGTTATTTGTCTCAAGGTCGTGAATACGAGAACTACTCAGAAACGCAATCGAAAAGTGTCGTAAAAACGAATATGATTAAAATATTCGAATATAATTAAGAGTGACGATAAAAATGAACAGAATGGTATTCTCCTACCCAGCTGTCCATGTTCGACTTCACGAGATTACGTAGAGACGTGAGGAAAAGGTTGGGTCGGTGCCTTCGTTTCACGAATCCACCGACAAATATTGAAATAAAAACGCAAGTGTTTTGATGGCGAATAACTGAACTCGTCCTCCGAAGTACAGACTTGTCGAATATTGCTCATTGCTCGTAACTGGAACGCCGTCAGGTGCCGTGAACTTGTGCCAACGATAATCTCCTCTACCCTGCTCGACGAGAGACTCCTCCACCTGGAAGACTCCTCTCTAATGCACGAGTAAACGGGAGACTCGTCACTGGCTTAACTGCTTGGCCGGTAGTCCGTACCGTAGCGTTGTCCGGCAGCCCGTGCCGACTGCTCGTCCTGGCCCGACCCGACTGCTGGGCCTTACTAGACTGCTGGGGTGAGAGGCATAATGACCGGGTTATATAAGCTTCGAAGGGTCATGTCTCCATAGAAATGGACACGTTTAGTGTTTTTTTTTTATTGTAATGGCTGTGTCCTTGAGCTTCATTGTTTGGTTGATTTTGGATGCACCTTTTAATATCAGCGTGTGAAAATATCCCGCACAATGCGCGTTTTACCGTTATTTGATCGGCAATCCTTTCAGTCGTTGTCATTTATGTATGTTTATATTTATTACTTCCAAATGCGCTCTCTGTATAGTTTTGTCCCATTTTATACGATTTGTAAAGATGTTCGACTTTCTCCCTTCGTGTCGCGGGCGGTCGGGCGTAATTTAGTCATTAACCCTTACGATCGGCATTCTTTATATGTATTTACATTCTTCATATAATTTCTCCGGTTTTTTTACATTCGTCGCTTTTTTTAAATTTATATGTTTATGAGAGTGTCCGATTTTTTATTGTGCTGCAAGCGGTCAGTCGATTTACCGTTAGCTAGTCACTAACCCTTACGATCGTCATTCTTCGAGTATATTTATTTTTGGTATTTATTGCTTTCGAACGTGTTTTCTGTGGAGTTCTTTCAGCATAGTCGATACTCCATGAAGGTCGAGGGGCAGTTTATTTTATTAATACATTTTACAATATTTATGTACAGCATATTTTTCTTTATGTAAACTAAACTAAATTATGATATGCACGCATATCATTACACCTATATACAATAAATCGTAACTCAGGTTTGAAGTGGAAGACAAAATAAATAATGTTATATGTAAATAATACTTTTTTTTCAGTAAAAAATTACCGAATTTCCAGAACATATATATATTTAACTATTTAGGAAGTCTCTGGTTTTCGTTAGTATTCGATCATGTCATTTCGTTCGAAGTAATAAATATTAAACTTTATCACCATCCTAGTCAACATGATATTTGACCTTTAAAGTTATATAAAAGAAATGTAGATCTCAACTTTTGTCATTTTGGAAAAAGAAACGAGAAATGAAAAAATCACACGTTACGGCGTCACACTCTCGCACGTGGACGTGTTTATTGGTATGCCACTAGTTTTGACTGATAAATTATCAATCAATCGCATACACTAAAATTCATTAGTACCAATCTACTTGAATGACATCCAAAAATCAAACATATTGAAATTCATCAGTCAAAAAATTAGATTGTCAATCTACATCTTTTTTACCAATGTACTATCTTACCAATGTACAGTCTTGACTGCCAATCAAGAAGACTGATATTTAAAATTCATAATGCATAGCCCGCTTTAGGGTTCAGCAGAAAATACTCAACTCCGGGAGCAAAAAGTGCTCACCAGTGACAACGAAAACTGTTCAACTTTGGGAACAGAAAGCAAGTGATGCTCAGCTTAAGAACGAAAAATGACCACCCCGTTCTCAGTACGTGACATATTTTGTTAACTTAAAATTTTTCTGATAGGCTACTGATAGGCGAGAATAATCTTTTACATTACAAAACATTTAATTGTCCGATTTATTTCACGGATTATATTCATTATTATTATATCATTATTATATTATCTTCGTTGATACGTACAAAGGCAGCATCCCAAACTTTATATTATCAGTATTCTATTTTGCAATAATTTAAAAATGTATCTTATTTTTTACCCGGTCAAAATTATAAATAATCAACGTCGGTACCGAACTAGTACACATATTGTTTATAATATTCAATAAAATCATTTCTTTAAAAAAAATAATATCTTATCAGTTTTCAAACTCACGACACCAGTAAACACGTGCTTATTACTGAATAACACAACTACTATTTACCATTCTATAACAAACATAATACAATTTCCAATAATTTATATACTTTATATATATAGTTGTACTATTTTGAGTTATTGCATACTATTTTGAGATATAACATTACTCTTTCGAAATAAAGGACATTAGAAAAAAAGTTTAAAATTGTGAATTAATTACAAGTTTTGAAATAAAAAGGGAAGAATTAAGTAACAAGTAGTTATTTATAAATTAAAATATAGAACGATTGACTCAACCGTCGAATTTATATTTATTACTATATTTAATTATAACAATATTCTTATGGGATTATCTTCAGTAACTATAAATCATATTCGTAAATTGTATATAAAAAATTAATACATTAATTGAAAATAAAATAAAACGAAAATTACTAATACATTATTTTAAGAATATTCATGAATTCTGTTTAAAATATTTTGAATTATTAGCTACAAATGATTTATATTAGTTTATCTACAAGTTAGGAAAATTACAATATAAATTTACTAAATGGTCTAAAAATAAATAACGATAAATAACAATTACGAATATAAGGTTCATAGAATGTGATGATGTTGTAGAAACCTACTATTTTATTATTATTTTAAACAACAGACATATCTAGAATTCAACATATTGTTGAAAGTTAATAATAATAAATGACAAATACTGGGGGGGTAATATATGTCCAAGCATAATACCACCCCCCAGTTTTCAATTTACAATGAAAAGAAGACTTAATGTGTCTTATTAATTAATTCGTGATTAATATCTAATAATTATTGAAAATTATATGAAAAAATACATTACAGTTAACTATTTAGGAAACAATTATATAAAGATCGATCTTGGTTCCTACGATAATGGCTTAACAAAAAATAATAATTACTTATGCAAAGTTTGGTAAAACAAATATATATATACATATGGTAATGTTTGTACTTATAAACAAACCAACAAACCAACAACGAACACGTATTCAATTACTTGTTTGTATAAGATTTATAAATGTAGAAAAAAAATTGCATTTCAGACACTTATGTAAATAAACGCCATTTGTACAAAAATAGTTTAACTTTATTTCGAACAATATAGAAAAACGTACTATTCGTTACACAGTCAAGAGGCATATAGTTAGCAAAATAATAAATACTACACAATTCGTACAGTCATATTATCGAAAACATATAAAGCGCATATAAATATAGAGTTTCGCAGTTTTGTAAAATCAGATAAATACAATTGGGAATATGTTCAAAAATAGATTGATATGATAGTATTTTCAGTTCAACAAACAAAAACAATGTTACATTTTTTATGTAATTGAAAAGACAAACTGCAATTGCAATATATTAAACTGTCTCGTTATTATTGTGTCGACAACATTTCCGGTGGGCGTATATACATATATATGTACAGTGTTTGACGTTGGCATAAAATATTGAAACATTCGTTAATATACAATAAAATTATTCGTATCTATCTTTTCTATGACATATTTTTCTGACTATCATTCGATAAGACAATTAATAATCACAATATTATAAGTTCAAAGAACTTTTCTTTAATATATTCTTAAAAATAATTTAACGCGTTAAATTTGAAGAAAATTAATGAATCGCTCTCGAAATATGAATAACGAATTAAATACTAAATTATGTCCCTGTTTTATTAAATTGAAATTGAAATGTGAAAAAAGTATACAAAATAGATATTTGATAAATGAAAAATAAGTATTTTTTTTATTTGCATTCTTAATATACGTATTAAACATTTATTATACATTTTCCGATATGATTGGATATAGCTATTGTGCAATATTATGTGCAATTTGGATTTTATTATATATAAAAACTACAAAACTTATTATATTTATAATTTTATAATAGAAAAAAATTCAATACCCTTCAACGTAATCAATATAATTAAATATAATCTGAATATTATTCTGTATTGCAAATTATTTGTTATCGATGCATGGACATATTCATAAATTTTGCGTTGGCCGCAGTATAATACTAGAATGCGTTAATTTATTTTATACATTTCTTTTATACAACATTCAAGGTCTAATTATGTAGTTACTAGGACGGGAATAAAATATAATATTTATTAGTTCGAACGAAATGACATGCTTCAATAATAACGAAAACCAAAGACTTCCTAAAGAATTAAATATATTTGTGTTTCGGAAATGGCGTAACTTTTTACAAAAAAAAAATTATTAATTACATGCAAAATTATCTATTTGGTCTTCAACTTCAAGCACTCATGTTTGTAATTGTAAATTATAAGTAACGTTTGGTTGTATGTAGGTATCTACATATTATATAGATATGTATACTCAAATTGCAATATTGCCTGTGCTATTTACACACATGCAACATTGCAATTTGAGTACACTTCTCTAATAATTTATAAGTATATTTTGTTTTAAAAAAACCTTTGAATTAAAGTTATACGTAATTAAAATAAAGTTTATAATAATGACGAATAATACTAATTATATTATAGTTATTGTACGAAATACATAATTTAAAATTAATAAAGTCAAAGGTTTGGTGTTCATTTTGGACTAAATAATAGGCAATTAAAAATTATATACTATAAACGCACTTAACTATTAGGTAATTATTTCGTTTTTAATAAAATCGTGGTTTAAGGAACAAATGACGAACTCTCGATAAAAATATTTTATTTAGGCCTATTTGATTAAGTTAATGAATACGTAACGCTTATAATGTAAAATTACTATAAACGAGGAGCTCTCTGACTTCGAGTTCCTTTTAACTTTGAATCGTCGGCTGTCGCAACGGCTTATAAACCTGATTATTTCGACTATAAATAAAGGAGAGATTTGATTATTGTAATGATATGCACATATCATCAATGCAGATATACCAATAATTTTACACAGTAAAACATAATCACGCTCACCTATGTCGTCTTATACGGATCATATTTGAGGAATTATTTTTTACGTCCCATTTAATGCCAACCACTACACACTAATTAAAATGACGAAATAAATTATTGTAAATTACATCATCATAAAATATACCAATTGAAAAGGGCAAAGAATGACATTTAACTACTAAAAAAATTAAATAATACTACTCAATCATCTCACATTTTATATAATCTATAGTTCGATGTATAATATCAAATACAGAAATTACATAATTATTATTATAGATCCTAAAACCTATTTCAATATCAAAAAAGTATTTTAATAGTTTCACACTTAAATATATAAAGACCAGTGTAAAAGTGACACCCTTTGGCCTAAGCAGTTAGCCAGTAGGCAGTCTTCAGCTAAGGAGTCTCCAGTCGCCAATCGAGCAGGAAGCACTGTCCACCAATGGTGTTAAGCGCTATACAGTGATAAGAAGAGGCTACATCCCAATACGTGAAGTGAAATTTTAACTTAGGATTTTTCCAATATAACGGATAGGCGAGTGTGATTCATTATATTACGAAAAAACTAAGTATTTAATTTACATACATGTGCGAGACAGCAGAGAATAAATGGTATGAAGGAATACGTGACAAAACCAACTCAGAAATTGGCTTCATACGTAATTATTTATGGTAAAAAAAATTAATATATAGATTCGCGTACGCGAGAACAATAGCGACTAATGAAATATATTAATAACAATGGCAATTATATATTAAACTTAACCTTTAAAGGGTTAATATCTTAATATATATACAAATTACGTGTCACAGTGTTTGTCGGCGATGGACTCCTAAACTACTTAACCGATTTTAACTAAAATTGCACACCATACGCAGGTTGATCAAACTTGAAAGATAGGATAGCTTAGTGTTTACTTTATAGTCGCAATATTATTTTATTGCAAATTAAAGCACTATAGCCACTATTATTACTAGCCACTATTACTACTAGCCACTATTATTTATTAGCTCCAAACGATTCCAACAGTTTAAATTAAAGTTTATATTTATAATCGCAATATTATTTTATTTCAAATGAAAGCACTATAGCCACTATTACTACTAGCTACTATTATTTATTAGCTCTAAACGATTCCAACAGATGTCGATATCTATTGTCTGGATTGTGTAAGTATTCAATAGATGGCGCTGTGTTAAAAGTACAGACGTTTGATATTAGCTACAATTTAATAACATAACGAATATGAATATGAAAACGACGAAATTACACGATACCAAATGAGAAGATTCATCAG
>JAIPRN010003978.1:0-17808 GCA_025469175.1 Geopemphigus sp. TES_GeoC_2020 | reverse complement strand
ATTTTCGTCGGAACGTTTAATCGACCGCGGGCTTTTTACCCGATAAAACCGGCGGCTCGTTTTATTTACCGTATCGATCGGAAAAACGTCTACGAGACGACGACGACGACGACGACAAACAATTCAATTTGCGGGCGAGAATATACGGCTCGACTGTACGCTATATATAATACATGTTGTTCTTTGAACCCTCGATAGCACTTACTCGGGCTTGTATACGTATATATAAATTATATATATATGTATAGGTACCGAAAATTCGAGGGTCTATTTTGTACACGAGGTCACTAGCCGTGCGCGCATGCACACGCACGCACGCGCGTAGGCAAACATACACTGGCGCGCACGGAACTAGTTAGAAAATCCGCGTAATTTCCGCGCGCGTATAAATGGGCAGGGCGCAAACGTCGACCCGGCGGAACCCTAACACGGACCAGCTTAACACGTATGTATTATATATGCGCCGCGGCGTATATATTATACGCGCGCGCGAACGGCCCCGCCGTACGTTAATATACATACAATATGAAGACGCGTTCGTTCCAGATTACTCGTTACGTACTCGGTGAATAAAATATCGTTTGTCGAGTCCCTCCACTACTATTACGCGTCGGTCCGCGCAACCGCCCGGCACTCCGTGTAATATAACGCGCGCGCGCGGGAAACGACCGTAAACAATCGCGCCGCGGTTAACGGTCGTGATCGAAAAACAAACGCCCGGAACATTCTTACGGGCGACCGTACCGGAAATACCGATTGCGGCAAGGATTTCGGGCGTTTCGTCTGTTTCGAATTGTCGCGCGTTCCGATTTAGCGAAATATACCAGCCCCTTTCCCTACCCTCCCCTCACCTGTTTTGTGTAACGCGCGCGTCAAGTGTTGTTCGTCTTGCACCCGGTTTCGCGTATTTCGAATTTTCGCACGACTTCCCGTAAGATAAAGTCAAACGTGCGTCCCTCCCATCCCCGCAACCACCTTCTTAGGACTTCACGAAGGCCGCCGCTAGACGCGAACGTTTCCATTACGTCTCTTCGACAACACCGGCCCGAGACTGGGCGAAGGACGTCTTATATAGAACGCGTCACGCACACAGCAGACACATCGTCGTTTCCGGTTAAAACAAAGGGACCGCGAGCGCCGAACGTTATTCATTTTGGCGGAGTCACCGTTCTCTCGATCGACGCGTCCCCGGAAGTCCCGAATTCGACGGGTGCGGTACAACAACGCCGCTACCCCACTCGCCAAATCGTTTCTAATTTCAATTTCACCAAGGCCGTCGTCGTCTCGATACGGTAAGTTCCGTTCGGTCGTGACGTCGCCCCGTTGCGCGAGTGTGTCCGACGCCCACCAAACAAACCGATTTCACTAAATTTCCGTCATCCGAAATCAGCCTTTATTATCAGCGCAACGACAAATATACGCGCGTAAAATGCGTCGGTTTCGCGAACGGGGTCCAAGAACAACCGGGGAAAATGTACGAGTGGCCGCGACACGATACGGAGAAATTCGATTAACGTGAGACGAAGGGGACGCAAAAACGAAAACGGGTTTTCGGCGCGTCGCCGCGGAAACGTTTTCGAAATATTTTCCACGTTCGATTGTACGTTTCACGTTTTGAATCCGCGCGTATGATTTATTAATCGTTAAATCGCGCGTGGCGGGTTACGGGGGGGCGCATTAATCGTCCGGAAGACGTCCCCTCTCTAAATTCGACGGCCGCGGCAACGAGAACGGCGAAACCGCCGCGATACGTTTGTTCCGAGTCCGAATTTCGCGTAGCACAAAAACAATCGGTTTACCACCACCGTTTCTATACACACACACACTATATATATATATATATATTGTAAACGCGCGCGGTCGACACTGACGGAAATTATGGAAAAATAACGTTCTCTCTGTATTCGAACGCGCCGTATACGATATATATATCGTTTATGTATAGATATACACACATTTATATAATAAAAAAAGATTCGAGCGTACGGTAAGGCGATGATATTTCCAAACGCTAGGTCGTATTCGACGCGACGTTATTATATTTTTATTATTACGTACACGGGCGGGCGTGTACATAAATTCGTTTTGTGCCAATCTACATCGCTATCCCCAATACGACTAAACTATTTTAAAACGTACGCGCGCGTTCACGCTACACACACACAAACACACAATAGGACGATTTTCTTCAAGTGGAAAAACTACCGGCTTGACGCATACACACACAACGTCGTACGGGACGTCGACAATTTCCGCGTATGTTTAGAGAAGCGGAACGTATACACGTTACAGAGGGCGGTTGTGCGCGGGATGATTGGTGTAAAGTTCGGATATAACGAATAATAAACATACGGTGTTCGATACGCGGCAAATATGGCTACTAATTATCGCGGACGGGATAAATACGAAACGCTGAACACACGGGCGTGACGGTATGTGGTCCGGACGACGGCGAATGACAACGACCCGGTGGTGGTAACCGTTGGTAAAAGTAATCGGGAATACGAAGATCGAGTGAGAGATCCATCACCACCGTTCCCGAACCCGCCGAGAAGGAATTAAATTAATTCTTCGGCGTATTGATTAGCGCGATGATGCATCGACGGCGGGGCGTGGGGTAACGTGGAACGAAGGGACTTCGCGTCCCTCCGAAAGTAGGCGGTGGCCGCCCCTTCGGCGACGATTGTGTATAGTTTTGTACGACGTAACGGTATATAGGCGGACGATGGCGCGAGAATAAACGCCATTTATCATGGACACGTTGGCGTTCGGCTCGTCCGTCGTCATCGCGTTGGTTGGTTCGGGAGAACTACTAAAAGCGCGCGTTGGCCGAAAGACTTTCGGGACCGACGCGAACAATTGGGTGACCGGGACGACGACGCGGTGTCGCGGACAAATACAGACGCCGCTGAGAAGCCCGAAAGGGGGGGGGACATATATCCGGGTCGAAAAGACCGGGAAACGGGACGTTTATCCGAAAAAGTGTGTTTCGGTCTGCGGCTGGTAACGCCGTTTTTCATTTACCTTCTCGCCCGTGCGCGCCTGTGTGTGTGTATATAAAGAAATTCGTACAAACTACACGGGCGCGACGACCATCACGTACCTTGGGGCGCGGCGGGTTGGGTAAAACGCGTGGAGTAATATTCCCCCGGCGTGGCGAAGATTAAAATAAGTACCGGCACGCGTGCGTGTAGTACCGTCGTCGTGTAACCGTCACGCGCGGCGGGCGTCGCGTATTACTATTGCCGCGACGGCGCGATAGATATCCTCCGTTATAAACCTTATTTATAGTTTTCTTCTGGTTTTATTTCCTCGAATCTAATTACGTTTTACGGTCCCTGAATGCCGATCGCTTCCGCGCGCGCCAAAGTTTTAATCTGCCAACTTTCATTCATCAATTACTACTACTACTACTACTACTACAACTCTCTCCGAAAACGGCGGGTTCTCTTTCTCTCCCATACACACACACACACACATAACCGCCACTCGCCCGTAAGGTCGTACTCGTCGTTCGTTCGCCCGCCACCAACCAACCCTATCATTGACTCTGGACTACCGAAAGCCGCCGCCGGGTCCTTTGAGGTTAACGGTATCGTAAACTAATCCATTATGGCGAAGCGCGCTCGGGGGGGGCTAATACATCTCGGACACACGCCGTTGCCGACGTCGTCCCGTACCGGTGGGGCGAGAACGAGCGGCAGTAGTATAGACGACGCGAGAGCGATGTTTTTTGCTTTCCTCCCCTCCCCCATTTCCTGTTTCATCATCCTAGCCGGTCAAAAACCGCGATATCGACGGCGGACGCCCGAACGGATGGACGGGGGGCACGTGCGAGCTCTCGCGAAAAATCACCGTACGTCGACCGTAGGCGGCACCCGGAGAGAAAACGTCGAATTACCAATACGTAGATCCCGAACACCCTATTGCCGCTGTTGCTCCGCCGCAAACGCAACAATCCCCGGGGCG
Source organism: Geopemphigus sp. TES_GeoC_2020 (assembly GCA_025469175.1). Lineage (NCBI taxonomy): Eukaryota > Metazoa > Arthropoda > Insecta > Hemiptera > Aphididae > Geopemphigus > Geopemphigus sp. TES_GeoC_2020. The sequence goes on along the minus strand of JAIPRN010003978.1, from coordinate 13,839 downwards.
TACCGAGTGAATAATAATAGTGACGGACAATTAATTACCCGCGGGGGGATAATATTGTAAACACGGCGCGCGGATGTGACCGAAATCGTCCGGTTTTTAAACCCCCTCGAGGAACTCGTCGCCTTGTCGTGGGTGGGGGAGATTGATCGGAGATGCTCTTGCGGGGTCTCCTGACTAAGAGTTCCAACGTCCAATGGGTCGAGGACTTGAGGACAAAGTACACGGACCAAGCGCCTTGTTATCGAGGCGAGGATCGATTTAAAAACTCATGGTGGGATTGATAGATAGATAGATATAAGCCGATAGATGGCTTGTTAGAAGGTTTTAAGGACTTACGGGAAAAGTACTCGGACCAAGCAAGTGCCTCTTATGGAGACAAGGATTGATTTTGAAATCAAAGAATTATGGACGGCCACCGGGTAACCGGCTGTGTGTTGGCCAGAATACCGGGAGGCTAAAAAAGAGCGACCCGGTGTCAGCTTAAAACATAGTCGCGGTACCGCGGGGATGGGGAGCCCCCCCACTGAGCGCCGGATTGGATCGTCGATCGCGCCGTGCCCCACTTTTGGCCGAGGAGCATACTTAGCAGCGGTTGTGGGACCGGCGCGAGATAATAGAAAATCGAAACCGGCGGGAGGGTGAGTGTAGAATAGGACCACAAATGTAGTTCTTCGGTGCTAGTGGTCCACATAGACGACGACTCTTCACTCGGGTCATGAGTCGCGTCGAATAGCGCCAAGCGCATTATATATATATACGCGTCGGGGTAAGGGGCTTAGCCCGGGGAAACTCGTTTTAATAAATAGTCCGCGGAAAACGGACGGACCACGACGGCTAAACACGTTGTACGGACAATTCATTTTCCGACGATACCGCGCCGCGTACGCGTTCATTTTGCAGAAATTGAACAAAACAATTATCAGGGGAGAGAGGTGACCTAAAATTCGGTCGAATCGTCGTCGAGGACGCGAACCAATTTACGGAACGAAAGAAACCGGGCGCGTAGTACCGTTCGGCGAGCTATTTACGCTGCGTCGTAAACGTACCAATAGGTGCGTTGTCATCGGGCGGTTCCGCCGGAACGGTAAGTTTTTTGGCGTCGAGGGGTGGACGGCCGCAGCGCAGTTGGCGGACGAACGATACGCGTACGTAACTATATACACGCGCGGTGTGTCGTCCCGCTCTCATTTACCCGCGTGATCACCGTGTTTTTTTCTCTCGGGTCTTTCCCCCGTCGTCGTCGGGCCGTAAATTTCGGTGTTGCAACACACACTTCGGGTTGTTCGAAACACCAACCGGACGGGGACCGTGGCGGGAGACGGAAAAGAACGATGATGATACCCCCCAATTCCCAAAAAATTATCCGTCTAATAAATTATCGTTATTCGTCCGCGACGCGCGCGCCGTACGGGCGAAAGAAAATTGACGTTTAAACGCGAACCGGGACGGAACGACATGTATAATAGCGTTTTAACGCGATTGGATTTTACGTCGGTAGGTTCGCTTAACCGATAGACCAGCCCCCTCCCCCCCTTGGCGGGGTGTGCTCGGTTCGTTTTTCGCGACAGACGGATCGTTTTTATACGTAAAACGCGTCGACGGTAGAAAGAACGCGCGCAAACACGAGCGTCATATAATAACGTTATAATAACGCGCCGCACGCGCGTATATCTAAATATATATATATAACAGGTACGTACGCGCGGATAACGAAAGTCAATATGCTGATGGTATATGTAATATGCTCCCCGTGGTGGCGGCTTTGGGTTTCCTCTTATATACCTACTACAACGCTCTCGTCGGCGTCTTTAATCTTTTATTGAAATATGAAGATTATTCGACGGCATAAACCGACTACGCGATTGGTTAACGGGGAGTAGTTTCGCGCGACGGGTAGAAGAGATCGTGTGCCCCATAAGAGAACGACGACGACGACGACGACGACGACGGGGTGGGTGTATTGTTCGGCAGACTTCGAGTATAACCTCCACCGCCGGATGCGCGACGTGATTTATGGAGCCAATTTGCGAAAACGTTTAATTGGTTTTTTCCGTCTTTTTCGACGCGCTACGGACGGACGGATTATTAAAACTTTTACCTCCCCGGTCCGCGGAAAAGCGACCCGGAATCGTCGTCGTCGTCGTTATTATTATTATTACGTTTTTTCGCGTATCCCGAAAACGAACCTGACCGTGTCTTCGCTAAATACGCCGTCGTTTTGTTTTTTATACACTCGTAAGTCCGTTACACCGCTAGCGTTGTCTTTGTTGTTGCCGTAAAACAAAACGAACGCGAAAAACTACCTATACGTTCCCAGGGCGAACAGACGTCTCCGTCATCCACCCACCACCAAGCTCCGTCAAATTCTATTACCGCGAATGTTTTCCGGAGAAAAAAAACTTTTCAATTTCCGCGGACGACGAAAACGGTCGATCGACCAGAAAAAAACAAACAAAGAGAGCGGGGGGGGGGGGCCCCCGAACGCGATTATTTCGAAATTTAATAACGACGAGTTTTCAACGAAACGCGAAAAAACAATAATAATTCCTTCGCTTTGTACGTTTATTACGTATTTTAATAATACGGCAAATACGCGTATTCGCGTGTACGTAGCGGCGAATGACAGCGATTCGCCGTCGACTTACGCGGCATTATTATTAACCGCGCGCGGTATCGAATTCGAACGGCCAAACACGACGGTCGAAGGCGAAACGGAATAATTACGCCGGGCTTTTCGACGGCCGACGATAAATATAAGAACATCGGTCGATTAAAAAAAAAAAACCCCCCGGGACAATTATTATAATTGTCGTTCGCGAAAGTGGTGGCGGGCCGCGGTGTACCGCGGGGCCGCCGCTCCGCGTACCGAATACGAGAACCGGGCGACGATTATTGAAAGGAAATCGGGTAACGCGAAAATAATAACAATACTCCCGGAAAGCGTAAAAGACGAGCTTAATTCACCGTACGCGTAGCACTACTACACAAAACGCACGCGAATACGGAACGACGGCGTTTTAAAAAAAAAAAAAAAAACGATTTCTTAATTATGGGCGAAATTATATACGCGTTTTTAGTTTCCACCTCACACACACACACCCACGCGCATATTATATCCGTCGTAAACGGTCGGGAATATTTTCGGTTTTCTTTCGTTCTCCGGTTTTATTTTTTACAGCAATTTAACGATTAAATATTTACCCGCGAGTTTACCGTAAAACTTAGCGTAACTCCTCCGCCCCTCCCTCTATTCCACCGCAAAGCACACACACGGTATTCGATGATCCGTATACGCCACGAGTGGCGCGGCGGTTTTTGCCCGAGTGCGTACGTACACACACGCGCGCGCGTGTATTTTATGTATCGCGTAAAAGACGGCGAGGGGAGGAGGAGTGGGAGTATCGCCGTGAGCGGAGTGAGAGAGAGAGAGAGAGGAGCGCAACGAACACGTGTCAACACGATCGTTTTAAAGGGAAAAGTCGCGGGAATATAACGGGCCGTCTTGAAATTCTTCGAGGTAATCGCGCGCGCCCGCGTCCTTCAACGGGAACAGTATCGTAAACAATTATATTAAACGTACACGTGGCGGGCGTCGATAAGAGACGACGGTACCGTCACACACTCGCCCCGATATTTATGGCACGCGCGGCCGGGCCGAGAGTTTAAAAGTGGTTCGTTTTTTAATTTCCCGTTCGTTTGATATTCGTTCGAAAACAATCCGCGTAACGGAATTTGTTTCCCGATCTAATTTAATAATTTACGGGCGTCGCGCGTCGAGGTTCCCGTTTTTATTTCGCACCGGTCGCGTGTTATTGACAGACGGCGGCGGCGGCGGCGGATAATTGAAATTCGCGGACAAACCGAAAACGAAGGTTTAAGTTTTTGGCCGTTCCGACCGGGGCTCGCTCGGCCGCTAATCGGGTAGTAGTAGTAACCAATTTATGGGCGGTTCTTAATTAAAACGGACAACGCGCCTTACACGCACGGTACCGAAACGTTTAAAAATACACGAAGATATCGGGATTAGGTTTTTCGTTTTCGAATTTTATTGTACGGACCATGAAAATTATCGAATTTATCGACAGTTCTCAATATTATACCAAAATTTGACCCCGACGACCGATTGAAAAATAGACAGACGAGCGGGAGGCGGCTCGTGCTTAAACGCGATTATGACGATTCACCGGGGCCGAGCATTTTAATCCCCGATAAATAATTCGTACTCGAGCAAAAAGTATACGTAATTACTAATTAAGTCGGGCGCGTGTCATTCGTTTTTGGGTTTCTAAAAGTACCGGTTGTTAAAAAATGTTTCTCATCGGTTCGCACAAATGTATTTCGGGGTAGTACTGAAAATACCTCGACGCGAGCTTAGGTTTCGACGGTCAGTGGGGTGGATGGAGGGGAGAAGGAGGACATACGCGCACAGTGGGCACGGCGGTTCAAAACAGGGAGGGGAGCAAAACGCGAAAAATACGTTTCGGAAACGTACGACGGCGCCGTCGGTCGAAGGCCGAAAATACTAACGACGAACGGCGTTTATCATCTAGACGTACGACATACAAAACGAACGCACGTGCACACGGCGAACGCGACCGAGAGTGGCGCGGCGGGACGGTTAATGACGACGGTTTAAAATGTACGAGAAGTTCCGGAGGGCGGGCGGGCGTGTACAAGACCGGTAAGGAGTGGCGGTTGGGGTGGCAAAATCGTTGGCTGAGAGCGGTGGTGGAGGCGACGGGAGTGAGAAATCTCGACACTAAATGAATATTAATAACGCCTTGTGAGAAACGGTTCGTGCATTGCACGCGAGAGGCGACGGCGGCGGATTAATGGTCGTTTTCCAAACACAACGGTCTATACATACACACACGCGCACATAATAATACACCTATACAACGTACCGGCGGCTCAGTAAACGTGTGTGTGTGTGTGTGTCTTTTGTCGGCGCGTTACTCCCCGCGAATCACGGGCGCGCCGTCGTTTTCAAAACACCGAATCCGGTTTTAATTAATATTCGTTTTATACGGCCCACGGATTTTTGCGTTACCAAACCCCCCCCACCGTCCGTTCGTCACTTATCCCTAACGCAACCATCGCGGCCGTTCACTAGGCGCGCGCCGCACAAAAACTACCACCCACGTACGTTTCGTAAATGATTAACCGCGCCGGCGTGGACGAATAAAGTTCGCCCGTTTTCGAGGCGACGAATTCCGCCCGGCGTAGTTTTTCTCGCCGCCGAGGTGGTGTTTCGTTAAAACGTTCGTTACCGTTGGTTGTCGATGGTCGCGATACGCGCCGCCGTGGTTGGCGCGAACAGGTGTCGCGAAAATGTCGCGGGGGCTGCGATTGTTGGTCGGCTGACGAAGAAGTCGCGAGAAATAATTACCGGAACGTAAACACTAACGGAGAACAATTACGGGAAGAACGCGCGTATATCATCCCTCCACCTAAACTCATACGTAAACACGCGCGCTGAGATTCTCTCGCCGCGCCATCATCGTCCACGAACGCGTCTCCGACGACGCACGTTTAGTCTACGCGGTCCCCTCCCCCCTCCCCAAGCGTACGCCTGCCTCCTAGTGCCGGTTATACATAAAGGACGCGCCCGCGATACTCTATATGGACGCCAGGTCATTTCCGTTCCGGTGATAACATCTCCACCGTTCGCTCCCTATCGCCGTAGTAATTCCATCGACACGGCCGGCATAGCGGCGCGTGTGTTTGTCGACCGGACACGCCGCCGTCGTATCCCCAATAATCCGCCGCCCAACCCATCCCCGATCCGGCGTCGAGAGCGCCGATATTAATTACGACCTGGACAGCGATCGGGCAGGCGAGGGAGTGATCTTTCGACGTTCGAATACCCGTTCGGCATTTCCATAATCGGAAAACCTAATCACGCGCGTCCGCACACATCGAACATATATATAATACGAAGCGTCCGAATCCGAGACGGTCGGAAACGCGAACGTATAACCGGTACGTTTCGAAATTACGCGCTCGACGTTTCCGGATAGGACGTTGGCCGACGACGGGTCGTGGGCGATATATAATAATTACTACGGTGGTGGTGGTGGCGACCGTGTTCACCAACTACTATTTAAGTAACGCGAGCGAGTTGTGAACAAAAAAACGGGTGGACACGCGTTGGCGAACGACGATCTCGGGGGCACGGGTTGTTGTTTTTCGGTTCGCTTAAACAAGCGTACGTTGTTCCCGCTTCGCTGGCCATTTACGTTCGGTACGGGAGGGGAGGAAGACGAGACATCTGACACGAATATCTCGGGACGAGGGTAATTTGTCGGAGTTTGTTGTAAGTAAAAAAAAAAAAAAATCGAGAGAAAAGAACGCGTTCGATACATATATATATATATATATATAGCGAAAGATAAACGGCGGAAACTCACGAAGCCGCGGGGTGGTGGTTGGCGCTTTTTTAACGAAATCGATTCTTTCGCGATAATTCGACGACTAATTAAATTAGACGCCCGGGAATTTTCGTCGATTAATCATAAATTTAACGCGTCCAAACACGCCTTCGTTATTTTACGTTCGCGGTCGATTATCGACGGCGGGCATGATTAAAACGCGCGTTTTCACCGACGGGTTTACGCCGAAATTTCGCCGTACGGCGACCAACGGCGCGGGACGAACGTCGTTGATCGTTAAAAGGCGTAATATTCGTGTGTTGGCCAAGCGAATCGAAACCGTAATCCGACAATAAACGAACGTAGCAAGTGCCGCGGCTGGGGATTGGGTTCATTGTCGCGCAAGAACGCTGGAGAAACGCCGAGGTAAGCGCGTCGGTATTTAAAGCGTAATCGCGGCGAACGAATCGACTAGTTCAGTCACGCGTTCGTTGTTATCCCCCATTGATAAATCGTCCCCCCCGGCGCGCCTTTTTCGTTGTCCGCACACATTGTGTTTGTTTACAATCTCGTTCGGAAGTTTAAACAACGGCGCGCTAGTCCGTCTCGAATTCATTCGGTAACACCACGTCCGTTGGTCACCGTGTAACGACGGCGCGTGCCTGTGTAAATATCGGACGGTTCTCTCGCGCCTTTTTCCCCCCCTTTTACACCTACCGCCTCGCCGCCCGGTACACTCGTTCGTCGCGCGTACCTCGGTGTGACCGGATGGGGAGTATTATCGACTGAAAATCGAACACTAACCCATTATTCGCCGCTGTCCGCGGCACATTTGGACGATTTTTTGAAAAGTGTCGGCGATTCGTTCGTTAATCGTTTTAACTTGGATTTCGCGCGAAAAAACAAAACGCCCCAGGGCCGCCGCTCGATTCGGGCGGGAAATCCCGTAGCGTCCCCCTCTCGGCCATCCCGTCGTACTTATTCCGAAATAGTACGTTGTAATTTCGTTTATTTACGAGGCCGCTTTTATTATCGAATTAGGCGTTTTGTTTGTCGTCCTTCTCCAACCCGTAATCCATTACAAACGTACGGATGGTTTATACTAAACGTTAAAAAAAAAAAAAAAAAAAAACCGAAAACAACCGACGGGACCGCGAAGTCCGCCGAGACGGCTTCAACAATAATTCGATCGTCGGGAAAATACGTATTTATTTTCCGTGCCGCGCTGTCTGAGAGCCCAAATGCCGCGTATCTGCCACTTACGTTCCATCCGAGTAGCGCACACCCCCCCCCTCCGGCCCGTGTAAAAACATCGCAACAACGGAAACATCTTTTCAACGGTTGCGCGTCGCAAAGGCGAAACATTCCGCGGGGTTTCATTAACGAAACCAATTTGACGGCGCTGCGCGGCGTATTATTTTCCACGGACGTATTAAAAAACGCTCGCGATTATTATTTTATTTTTTCCGACACGCGCCGTCGGCTCGCGTTTAAAAGTAAATCCGATAACCGCGGGAAAGGCGCGCGGCGACGAGCGGACCCGTCGGTATTAAACGAAACGCCCGTTCGGCGCGTGTCTCATTCCGGAATACCGCGCGAACGGTAAAATGCGCGAATTCTAACACGGGCGAATACTTTTACCCGTAGATATTGGGCGGTTTTCAATTTCTCGTGCCCGGGGAACCGCCGAAACGCAGGTGCGTGCGTGCGTGCGTGCAGTGCGAAACAGCGCGGGACCCGGTGGCAGGGGTATACAACAAATCTCCCCTCCGATTGTCGACCCGCCCCGCGTCAACCCCTATCTCGTTCGCTCGCGCACTACACAAACACAACACACGGCGCACGGAACAAGGTACTAAATTATTAAATTATCGGATTTATCGATTACCATCGACCCTGTAAGAGACGCGCGCCCCGTCGATGTACTATTCATGAGAAGTTTCACGCGTTCCGGATCGGTAGATTGGATGTTGTTGCTAACCTCTCTCCTCCCCCCCACATAAACCTACTCTGTCCGTCCCTGTTGCACGTCCCGCGGCTTTTTATTCCCGTCGTGTACGGCGTTCCCCGCCGCATATTACCCCGGCCCGATGCTGTTCTTAAATTATTTATCGACGACGACGGAAGGGGCGAAAAAAATACGGTCGAGTTGGTCGATTTCTTTCCACTACACGACGGCGGCCGCGAGACGACCATTACTACGAACAGCTAGCTACTACAAATGGTCGACTGGCGGGGCGTGTGAGGCGGTTTTCGGCGGCGCGGTAAAAATCTTAATTTACACGACCTAATCGACCCGCGGGCGATTCCCCGACGGATAACGGCGGTCGCGTTTAAATTTTAAACGATAATCTAAATTAACGGCGACACGTTCGGCGTGTTAATTACGCGGCGAACGTGTGGATACACGCCCGCGGCGCCGTCACACGGATACGAGTATTCCGCGATTTCGCGCTCGGAGCTGGTTCGGATATTCGCAAATCGTACACGGCCGTACATTCGCGTAGGTATCGAAACGACCCGGGGACCGTCGTTATTAACGGACCGCGTGTTCGAATATTTAGTCGGCGAATTCGACGACACGCTTACGAAACGTACGTATACCCGGGCATCGACCGGCGGTACTTGTCGCTACACAAATGTAGTAAACGGTCCGTCCGGCGGGGTAGACAACGATTCGTACGTAGGCGGTCCGATTATTGCCGTCAGTCGCGTAGCGACGGCGGTGGCGGGACGCCAACAGTCATCAACTACGCGGTGTTTTTACGCGGCGAAATTTCGTATCCGAAAATTCGTCGTCGATAATAAGCGTCGTACGCGGCGAATTAGGACGAATACGGGCCCGTCGTTTCGTTACTCCCGCCGTGTGTACGTAAATGAATATTGGCGCGAACGTACACGCGATATCGGAACGCGGAGGAAATTACGCGTACGACAATATTACGTACGGGCGGACGTGTCGGAACCGCGAACACCCGACGACCGCCACGGCGGTTAAGACGTAACCGGAAACGGGTACGACACGGCCGAACCGCATTTTCGACCGTCTAAAGTCCGGGGAGCTGACGGAACAAATCCGCGGTACAACCGTCCCGGGGACAATAATATCCCGTCGGAAGAAAAACGGTCGACGCGTTGATCCCCGGCCCGACCGCGGACGCAAAATCGGTAAAACCCTGTTTTCTCGTCGTCGCGTTATTCAATTTTTTTTCGTTTTCGTGTTCACCCTCGCAAAGCCGTTTGGCAGGCACACGTTGCTACCGTCGTCGCGTTTCGAGGGTGATGGTGGTAATGGTGGTGGGTGGGAAGTGTAAACGACGAGGAGTGTGTGTGTGTGTGTGTGTGTGTGGGGGTGGCAAGGTGAGAGAATCCCTCTACACGTATTCCGTGTAAATATTTGGCGTCCGAGCGGAGAGAGACGTTTTAATTTTCGATATCACGCGGCGGGCGGCTCGGACATGGGGCGGGGAGAGGCGAGGGGCGGAGGACCGTGAAGAATTTTTCGAGCGCTCGGGCGCGGTAATTAATTAAATTAAAAACGTAAACAAACGGATCGAGCGTATACGGAAGGTAATTTTAATTACATTCGCGTTACACAATAAAGTCAGAACAAATATACCCCGAGCGCGAAATTGAAATTCAAATAATAACATTCTATACTTAATTCGTATAAATTATTTCGAATGGCGAAATAATAATGAACACTTAAGTTCATTACGCGCGCGCGCACGTACACACCACCGAGTACGTACGGTAAATATACGCGCGAGTGGTACCGAGGGCGCAGAGGACTCGAGTGCGCTCGTACGCGACACAGAGAGTTTAGCGAAAACTTTTCCGAAGAAGAGTCGGAGAGTCGCGCGCGGTGCACGGCGAAAGTTATATTTGGGCGGTATATTTACGGGTCAACGGTACGACGCGAAACGTACGGTAAAGTTTTTCCGTTCGCGTTTTTTCCCCCCCCGTACAAAATTCACTAAGCGTACGTGTGTGTACGTATATATATATATACACACGTAGACGTTAAGTTCGTACTCGAGAGCGCGTGTCGTTTTTATAAAATATAATCGGCGTAAATAAATAAATATCGTAATATCGATAGGGAGTGTTGTTAATTTTTTATCCGCGAGCGCGGGTTTCCTTCGATACAATTATAAACGAATCAGTGGGTGGATACGAACGTCCCGGCGAAGGGACTGAGCGCGGCGGCGAATGTTGGCTGCTGTCGTCGTCGCCGCCGCCGGTAGTTTCCTAGAAGAATCGAAACGACGACGACGCCGCCGCCGATTTCGGAGGGGAATTACGCGCGATGCCGGAAACGATATCGTCAAGTCGTAAATATATATATATATACACAAGACAGACGGAATCGAAAGTTTTCGGGCGAATATCCTTTTAAAATACGACGGTGCGCGTGTACGGAAAGAGGGAGCGATAACTGGAGTGTAACCGAAACCGTGGAGCCGGTTAATAGCGGGCGACGCGGAAAGGGTACGTTAAACTTAATCCTATTTGTGCCGAGGTTAAGAGGTGTACGTGTACTCGCCGTCGCCCTCTTATTTCGCGTAGCACCCCCTCGTTGTTTTTCGAGACAACACCGCGACGATCACACACACACACACACACGCGCGTTCTCGTTCGTCGCTAAATTTATTAGCCCGTTCGCCGTCCCGTCCGTGCACCGAATATATTCAACCTCGTACCGGCTAGGTGTGCGTGGTTAACTAGGTGGTACGTCGAGCGCGGCGTCTATGTGCCCGATATACGTGTGTACGTACGTAAGGCGGGCGAGGAACGGGATAATCTCTAAAAACCCCGGCGCGCGTACAACAATCGCGTTTCCCATCCACTCTGCGCGCGCGTCCCCACCATTCTTCTTCTTCTTCGGCTTTCGCGCACATTATTATTATTACCGCCGGGCGACTTTGGCCCGCCGCTAATTTGATATACGATTTTAATACCTACATAATATACAACGATAGATCGGATTATTATTTACTCCGCGTAATATTTTCCGTATACGGTATTACGTTATTATTACGCGAACCGGCCGGTAACCAAGGGCAGCAGCAGCAGCAGCAGCAGCAGCAGAGGTGCGCGTATAATACGCGGGTGGCTGTACGCCGCGTAAAGAGGGATTTTCCGCGAAATTTCGCATTTTTCGTTCGACGGTCGCAGCTCGCCGTAATGTACGTATTATATATATGTGTATCGGGTCTTTCGATAGGGACGCTCGATCTTCGATCGATTATATCGGTAATGTCGTTAAACGGTTAATCTGTCTAACGTGTTTGCGAATTGTTCAGTACTGTATGGCAAATCACCGTGAACGGTAATAGCGTTGAACAACGCGCGCGTATCATTTTATATGCATTATTTCCATTACAGGAACAATTCGGGCGTTTGATTATGGACCGCCTTGGGTTTTTCCGTACACGCACAGCGATGTTCTCGGTGGGGACCCCTTGCACGGGATGGGTGGTGTTGGCTGATATAACCGGTTGCCTTCGAATTTGGCTACCAAACGTCGACTCGGCAGGACGGTTGTGTGGAGGATAGAACTCGCGTAACGCGCCGATTTCGATAATAAAATTATACGCCGGCGTCGTTCAACACCGTTCACGGTGATTTGCCATACAAGTACCTGAACAAACACGTTTGGACAGATAAGTCATTAACGACATTCCCGATATAAAGATCGAGCGTCCCTATTGAAAGACCCTATACATATATATATATATATATATATATATACACGGACGAGAAAAATTTCGTTCCGCGGACACGCGAACGAATAACACGCGACGCGGCGCTTCACGGGCGTTCCGTGAGACCATCTACGGAATTCGAAAAGAACGAATCGCGCGACCATCGGCCCCGACGCGTGCACCGGAGTCGCGCGACGGACAAACACAACTCGGACGTTGCGAATATTCGTAACGCGTTTTGTTGTCCCCGTCGTACCGACACACGTGTACACACGTGTAACCCTTGTTTCGGCGTAAATCGCGTCGGACACCATCCCCGTGTACGCGTACCATCCGGCAATCGACCACGCGTCAGAAACGCGCTCGTAAATAGCGCGCCCGACCGCGTATTATTCACCAACGTTCGGCGGCGACGGTTGTTTAACGCGCGCCGCCATAGAAACGCGCCGTTACAACACACTTCGTACAAAAACCCCGACGGCCCCCCCCCTTCACCGTGTAAAAAATACGTTTTTCGTCCGACACGGACGGCGAGTGGGGCAAGGGATACGCCCGAAAGTGTTTGTCGGCAGCGAACGTTCCGCCAAACACGGGGACACGGTTGGGTAAGTAAATCGGACCGAAGACGGACGGCGCGTGTCGTTAGGGTACCGCGCGACGTCGAGTATGAATGTTTGACGACGTCGATATTAAAATTGTAAGCGCCCTCTAAGCGTAAGTACGCGCAATCAAATGCACCGGGGTCGACGACGAAGCGACGAAATCCGTCGTATAGAGTTTCTCGAACGAGACGACACTTTTCAAAAAGCCCACGACTACAAGCGACGAATTTTTCGAAATAGCGTCCGCGTGCCGATGATAACGCGAACATTCACATTTAGTAAACGGAAAAAGCGAACACACGCCCGGCACGACGTTGGGTTCTGTTTAACAGGCGTAGTCAGACGAACGACTACGCGTTTACGTCGGACGATTAAAAAAATCTACGTAAAAATAATCCGCGCGGACGACGCGGCCACCGTCACCATCGTCGGCGGGGGGGAGGAAACCGAGAAAAATTTCGCGACTTTACGCGTATATATGGATACGCGTGTAGACGCGACGGGGACGAAATTATGATAATAACGTCCTCGGCGTTTGTTGACGAACAACTTTTCGTGTCGCGCCGAGTTTCCAGAAAACGAGCGAGAGCGAAGCGCTGCAGAGAACCCCGACGGACGGACGTTTTAAGCAATTAAAATATTTTACGCCGTAGTCACCCCCCCCTTCTCTCCGCGCGTTTTAAGGGACGACAAAAAAAAAAAAATTCGAAAAAAACCCGGCGGCGAGTTGAATAAAACGAGGTTCTCTCTCTCTCTCTCTCCGTGTTTCCCTAAATATCGGACAAAAATAATTTAATTCGTTACGTTTTTAAAACCGAACGGGTACAGTTTTTCCGAGAATAGCGGCGAGTTTCTCGTCAACAACGGGTAAAACAAAATCGTATACGTACAAAACCGCCTTCTAGACTGGCGAACAACAGCGTGCTGCCCCGCTGGTGATCTTCAAAGGGTATATTACGTATATACGTATAGTGGAGAAAGATCAAAAGTTTTTATTAAAATTTTTATATTTCAATTCGGATCGCGTATACGCGCGCGCGCGTGTGTATATATGGAAAAAAACGGCGAATTTTAATTGGTTTACGCGTACGTAGAAAAAAAAACGACGTTGTCGGGACGGGGGGGGGGGGATGAAATTTCGGTCGGGCGGCGAACGCG
>JAIPRN010003977.1:0-17810 GCA_025469175.1 Geopemphigus sp. TES_GeoC_2020 | reverse complement strand
CACACACACACACACACACACACACACACACACACACACACACACACACACACACACACACACACACGCACGCACGCACGCACGCACACACACACACACACACACACACACACACACGCACGCACGCATGTAGCGTCACACGCACACGTATATATATATATGTACTCGCGGCACTGAGAGGTATCGCGTGTAATACGAAAATGGTACCAACAGTTTTAACGAGAAAATTACATACTATCCGAAATATGTGCTAAACAAACATCGCTAAGTTAATAAAGACAAATTATAGGTTGCGGACAAAGCCCGTTGTAATTACGGTAGTTTTATTTCAATGACCGTTTTACATAACGATACGTTTTTCAAAAACGTGACGCTTTCGATTTGAAGCGTGATAAAAGAATAGTAAAACGTCGTTGAAACGCGCATGAACAAAGTGTACTTAAATGCGCGAAATAAATTTCACGCGCGTACCGACTATTGCGTGGTGTAGACGGAACTCGATTTTAAGACGGAAAAAATGAAAATAAGAACGTTTTACGAAATAATAATATTAACAATAACGCGTTCTTAAACGTCGGTTACCATCGTAAACCATAACTAGGCACTGGCAAGAAAGTATTTACCGAGGGCGTATAATAATAGTACCTAAGGCGCGCGATTTGGATCCGCCGAAATTATTACAGACGGACGTTTACAAAATGAAAACCAAATAAGTGGTACATTTTTCTCGACCTATTTTGCCCGAGACACTGTCAGTTCTCGCTACGGTCCTAGGTACGTAAGGACTGGAGTAGTTGAATTGACCTATAAGGAGCATAGTAGAGGTAACGGCAACTTGTGAAACACCGGATGTGATTCAAAAGGATGAACAGGAAACACCGTGGATCGACGGGTCTGTTGTTTTCTATTTTCGAGACATGGTCTAAACGAAATCAATAGTGGAGAAATCAACGTTTTTAGTCGGGTCAAATGTTTCGGAAAATTCCGTATTTTAAGTCACGTGCCCAACTTGGCCACGAAAATGGAAGATATTTACGCGACTAACGCGCGCTACGTTGTACATTCGTGTAGTATATTTTTCGCATTCTAGCAACTCCAGAGGGGCTCTCGTACTCGTCGGCCGTTCTAGCGTCCTTTCGTAGCACGAGGAAAAACAACTTCCACAGTGGTTCGCTTTTTGCGGACTCGCGCTCATCTCTAAACGTAACACGTAGTCCTCGTCTATATCGCGTCGAACACCTATTGCATAATCGTCGGTGGACGCGATAAATACGTTTTATCGATCCTTGACGACGTGACTGTCGGGGAGTATCGAAAAAGAAATACACGAAAATACTCTCGTAACGTTCTGTTCGTAGCGACCAATTAACCGCCCAATTTAATCGTCGTTCCGACGTACGAATATTATTTCGCGAAGTTCGATTACGTTTCGGCCCCTCGCACATAAATTCTTACGTATGTAGTTTTTGTTCCACTCTTTCGAACGATTTTCAACACTGAAGTTCGGCAAACCTGTAATGGTACGTCGTTCGGAACGATAACACGAAAAGGATTCGGTATGCTACACAGACTAACAAATCGAATAGATAAACCGATTTTATATATATTAGATGATCCAGCAGACGTCATGTCTGTAAGTGCCCGATAATATAGGTTAATAGTATGCAAAATACGTTTATTTATTTGATAACGTACGCTGTTTATTTCGATACAAAATTTTAAATACATCGGACATAAACAGATAGATAAATGGAAATTTTTCCTTTTTATTCGTGTTAACGCTAGAACATACACAATATCTTGTCAGAAATCTGCGATTGAACAGGTTTTTCGATTTTTTTGGTCGAGCGCGAGAAATAGCTTTCGAAAACATTGAAGAAAAAAACCGATAAATTTGTCGATACGACCGAATCGAACGGAATAATATTTCGCGTTTTATTTTTAACGTCGTAAACTAACGTAAAAACGTCGCGTCGAATACATACAGTACGATTAGTCGAGCCGTGGTTAAAGTCGCTGCCAAGAGGGTCTTTGTCGAGAGCTCGATAAATACCAAAGAGGCAATTTCAACGGAGGGGCTCCGTCAGTGGTAATATTTTCCGAAGTAAAAACGAAATAGGCGGTGAATCGTTTACGATCTACTTTTCGAGCTATAAGGTTCTTCTCGCTATAGCCCTTGAAATAGAGGATTCGTTGCCGATATTAAACTTATCCCCTCCTACCGCTTCCAGTTGTTGGGAACGAAACCTTGTTGGAACCAACAATGTCTTTAACACAGTGGTTGTTACGAACAATTGGCCCAAAAACGAATAGCACACAGGGTCGTTACGATTATTCGTTCGCGCGTTTGCTAAAAGCAGATGGCGGCGTTTCGAAAGATACGCTCATCGTACACACGCACCGCGTGGGCGCGCCCGACGACGATAATTCGTTATTTTTATGGCACGCGTGCGCCCGTGTTTCACGTAACCGTCGTAATGGTAATTCGTGTCGGGACGCGAGAGTCGTACGAAAATAATTGCCTCGGGCGCGTAAAACGTCTTTGGAAAAAACGCTCGTAAACCGCGTGTGTACGTACTCCCCTAAAAACCGCGTGAAAACCACGTGTTTACTTACCAGCCGCCGGTTAACGACGTATGTAACCCGCGCGGTAAACAACGGCGCCTAATATTTCACACCTATCGGCCGTCGGAACGTTTCGGATTTTTGGAACGGCCTCCGTGGGTTTCGCCGCCAAAGAATCTTCGCGATACGTAACCACACCGACCGATTGTGTAGCACACGTTCAGTCGCGAAATGGCAACGAGCACGGTCAGCGTTTTCGGACGCCGCCATTCAGCGACGACCATTGTCGGTGGACCATTTTAAGGTTCTAAGGGGTGGGCGCGGAACGTTCGAGTACTTACAAATACGTCGTCGTTCGGACGATATCGGTAGTTGAATTACGCCGCGGCATTCGTATTTTTGAAACGCGTACCCGGTTAATTTCTTTTTCGGTTATAGGACCAAGCGATTAGATCCGTATTGTTTTCGCCTATTGGTGATCACGTCGGGTGCCGTCCGGTCGTTATTCGATTACAAGTCGTCGGTAAAAATAGACGCCACGCACGTCCAACATAAATATATGTACCGCGAGTCAGCTAATCCGTCTCACTATACGAATTATATACTATAATATCGTACAATCCCCGAATCGCCTTACCAAACCAGATTCTTGTCTTCAAATAATCCTACGAAACGTGTGTGTACGTATACATTATTACTCGCGTAATTACGGGCGTTTTAAAAACGTGACCGGACACCGACGCGTCCGAACGTCTATAGCGACATTCGCGTGTACGCTCGTACACGTTACGTTTATTGGGCGCGCGAAAATTGCGCGACGGGTTTCGTAAGAAAAAAGGCCGAACGGGATGTTGTCGGGGTGACGACGATTTAGTGGCGTTTCGGGAATTGACGAATCGGTCGTTTAAATTCGATTTCGTAACGAAAAAATACGTTCCGTGACCGTTAGAGGCACCGGCAAACCTCTGCCCGTTTCGGAATCGCGCTCTTCGGCGTGACAAATCGTAGACATACGTACGCGCGTGCGCGCTAATCGATCGTTTAAGCTAACCTCGCGGACCGAGTTTTTATAACCATAATAATAGCGTCGTAAAACAATGGACCGAGAACGACGCCCCGTTCATTGTTATTCTCGACAGGACGACATTTATTATAGCCGCAAATTGCGCGTCGTCCTGGATGTGACGCGGCGGTGGCGACGTATTTGGCGATTGTACGCGCGTATATTATATATCGTCGCGTCGGAACTTATTACTCCGAACGGGGACAAGGAATCCGTCGGCAATTTATCGGGCGCCGTTTTCGCGTAAAATTGATATTAATAATACGCGGGGACGTATCTGGCGCCACGGCGCGAACCGCGCGCGCTTTCGTTTTACGGCCGGCCGCGCTTCTCTCGTTTTAACGGTCCAATTTAACAGTTGCGTACGCGCGTTATATAGTCCCCGTAGGTTAAAATTTATCGACGCGTTCCGTCGGACATTCGCGTTACGCAACTACTGTACGTCGGCCGCCCGGTCGCCGATGTGCCGAAAACGCGAACGCCGTACTTCGTGGGTCGGTATCACGTCACTCGTGTTTAGCGTGCCGTACGTACGCACGAATGTACGCCTGCGAAATCCGAATACATTTTACTTGGTAAAATCATCACTCCTGCGGGCGGTTGGTATCCGCAGTAAACGCGCTACTTTCGATCTAACGTTCCGTCACACATGTTGTCGATTGTCGTCGAACTTTCAGGAACGTATTAGGGCGAAAAACGTTCATTTTCAATAGTTACGGGTACGGGTGTGGTCGTACTCGGTTAAAAAAAAAATTCGTTTTTGTATAACGAATTCTAGGTCTGATCACGGGCGTACATTGCGTCGTGACACGTACATATACGTACGCGTTTTATATAATCGCGTGGGGCGCTCGGCCGAATTATTTTTTATTATTTACGGTACAGACGGTTTACTCGCAGGTCCGAAAAAACAATTATTCGGTCGATAATGTGTTTCGCGTCGATGTGTATATTGTTTAAAGCGTATTAAACCCGTAAACAAAACTAAATAATATATACCAATCACCCGAAACGAATCGGAAGAATAAAGTAATCTCGCCCGCGTTGTCTTATGTAGACAATATTCGTATCGTTACCACGAGTCGATGTTTTCGAACAGATTTTTTAGGCCAAAACAAATCTTCGTGCGTCACGAGAGTTTCGTAGCGTTGGACGAAAATTCGTTTTCGTTCGCTCGCGGCCGCGCGAAAGCAAATAAACGGACCCATTGAACACGAACGTATTAAACGTTACGCGTTTCTTTTATACAATCGTTACGCCGATAATTATTTGGCTCGACAATCACAGCGGCCAAAATAAAAACTCGCCCTCACTAGGTGTTCTTATTTACTTTGTAAACTCCTGAACAGACCTGGGATGACTAATAATCATTTCGAGTCGGGTTGTCATTAAAACGCCGATAGAGAACATCGGAATTTGACGCTTTTGCTCTTGCCGTTGGTTACGTAAATGAATCGAATATTATTGCCAAGAGAATGGATAATTTATTTGTTTTATACGGAAAGACTATAAGGCGTTTGCCACGTTCACGAAAATCAATCGATGGCATTTCACTAACGGGCCCGTTCACGTTAAAAGTGTGAATTCGTTATTATAAACGAGCGACAATTTTGACGAAAACTACTCACAATTGGACTATCGACGAAAATATATAACGAAAATCTACTCATTTCACCGACGAAACCACGGGTTACGTAGTATTTTTAATGGAAGTAATTCCCGTTTATAGATTATACTAATTTATATTTCGTTACTATCGAGGAGTGATATCGTTGTATCGGGAGTGAGCCACAGTAACACAGTATTCTGGTAGAGCAATTTGAGCCACTACACGCCTGTATATATATATATACATGTATAAACGCGCTCGGAGGATAAAAGAAAAGACAATTTAGATTTTTCGAAACGGCAATCGTACGCGAGTTAAGTAAGTCCGAACGCGTGCTAACGCACACACGCAGATATTATTAAGTTCGCACTATACGATGTTTGAGCCACGGCGTCTCGACAACACGGGCGGCGGCCAGTCGATCCACAGTCGCCGATCACGCGTTCCGTAGAGTTATCGACCGACGTTTGGGAAGGTGGTGCCCCTTTAACGATCACTGTGTATAATTCGGTAAACGCTAGAGAAAAACGACGAAAGCCTTTCGGGTTCGAGCGAATAATTTTGTTCACGCGGTAATAAGCCGCACGAGCGTGTTCGGTTTGGGGCGCGGGAAAGACGAACGGCACGGGATTTGACCGTGAAGGCTCCGCGTAACGATACTCTCGGCACCGCCGCACAAGTTCGGTTCGACGAGATCGACGTGAGAAATACCGCCGTCCGAACGGCGGCGCGGTTTCGAAAGACGGATTTTCGAACGTCATTCACGCTCGCGTACGTCGGCTCTCCTCGTACGGTACACCCGATAAGGATCTCTGCCTGCGGTCCGTCGACACGTGTATATTATAATAACATTCGGGTTATCCGCGTAGAAAAATCGTCGTCGTATCGTGAACGTCGAAACTGGTGTCGGAACCGTCGCTCTGATACGAGACCGTTCACTCGGTCGGATATCGTCCATTTACGTCAATAGATTTTTGTGTATATAAAAATATTCTATTCACGATACACGCGCGCGTAGTACCGTCAATAGAATATTGGTGCAACGATATTTCCCGGGCGGATGGGTATGGCGGTGGGGGGGACGGACGGAATTCCGTCGGTACGCCGCGGCGCGTGTAACGAATTAAATCGGTGGCCGTCGACGTACGAGTTTCCGTTCGGCCGTCGATTGCCTATACGATTATTCGTAATCGAAAATAACCGGAAAACGACGATAATTCGGGTCCGTGTGTCGGACGAACGGCCGCGTAATTCACGCGCGTCACGCTCGCTCGTTCCTTTCCCCTCTGACACTCAGTGCATCGTCGTCGGGGTGGTTGCGATTACCAACGTACCCGAAGAGACATTGGGGGGGGGGCCGTGAACGTATTATTTTCGATTTTTCCGAACGGAATCCCGTCGGCGGCCGCGTGCCGAAAAAACCAGTCGCGTGTCCGTACGGGACGCTGTTGTCCCGACGAGCACAACCATATCGTATCGGACGTGAGATTTCGAAAAACGATCGCGGTTTTATTATTACGCGCGTTTCGTACGGTTCACTACATCGAGTTACACGGATGGAATCGAACGTTTTTAAACCACGCGCATGAGCGCTCGGTGCGAGGTTAATTATTGTTTATCCGTACGAGTTTTACGGACGATTACACTTACCGTCTTTGCGATTGAATTGTACGGTTACGTTTAAGGCCAAACAAACAATTAAGTGAATATTACACGGTTCATAGTGCTGGTGCGCGTCGAACGAAACAACGTGAACGTTTTAAAGTTTTGCCGATAAACCGCTAGTCGATTGAAAACGTAGGAATTCCTTACACGCTTTTCTAATCGGAGACTCCGTAAATTCGTGTCCCGCGGACGACGAAGTCTAACCGAATCGACATTATTATGACGAATCAACGTACCTATGAACGAATTCGCCAAGCAGAAATATTGACTTACGAGGCGAGTTTCCCAATCACCGTTTATGCCGACCACGTATTTACCGGGCCGAAATATTTGTTGCGCGAGTGGTCCGAGGATGTTTTGCGCGCGTGTAGCCGAGAACTCGAGTTAACGACGAACACGGTTTCGCGTTCGGTTGCTTATACGGAATAACCGGCGCCGGAATTCCTCGTCGTTAAAGCTTTCGACCATTACACCGGGCGTGGTTTTAATGTACTCGAGTCGTACGCGTCCCGCGTAAAAACTATTTTCGTTAGTCGTCGCCGCCGTCAACGGCCTTTTACAACGCGCCCATACGCGGTAAATATAGATTTCAAAGTGGATTTCGGAAGAAAAAGAATCCGTTATTACGTTTGTGTTTCAAGTATGGTACTTAGTGGCGTATGTATGTATTTTATGTAAAGTGTCCGGTATCGCGGTGAACGTGCACTCGTGCGTTACGTTGACCAAAAACAAGGAAAAACGCGCGTAACGTAATATGTCAAGTTGAAATCGTTCCGAAAATCGAACGCGCGAAGTTCGTTCAAAAAAACAACGTCCGAATACGAGCTATTATTATACGCTATGTGTTTTTGATCGCGTTACGTAATATATTTACGCGTTTCAAACTATAAAGTATATAT
Source organism: Geopemphigus sp. TES_GeoC_2020 (assembly GCA_025469175.1). Classification (NCBI taxonomy): domain Eukaryota; kingdom Metazoa; phylum Arthropoda; class Insecta; order Hemiptera; family Aphididae; genus Geopemphigus; species Geopemphigus sp. TES_GeoC_2020. The sequence goes on along the minus strand of JAIPRN010003977.1, from coordinate 10,009 downwards.
ATATACGAAATTTTCGGATTACCGAAAAAGTCGATCGAAACACGGAATAGCATTTGGTTTTTGGCGTTAAAATTCGTGCACGCGTGTGCATATGTGTTAAAGATTTCGTACAAAAACGTATCGTTCGACGAATAATATAACGCATGTATATTCGACAACTCGCGCACGATATGACGAAAAGGGTTGTTTTACGTGTATTCTAAAATTAGAAGAGTCGGTCAGGCACATAAGGTCCTTGCCAATATTTCAACGCTTGTGTTTTTCTGTCCTTTTTTTTTTGACACGCCGCCATTGATGATCGCCTAAACGGTTTTTTATCGGAAACCCTATACGGCCACAACGACGTGAACTCGAATGGAAATCTAGCCGAAGACAATTGTAAAAGACGCGTGAATTAATGTCACGGCCGACACACGGAATTACGATGACGGCTGACGAATGAAATTGTCCATTAATAGCAAATAGTTGTCGACCAAACAGTTCGTTGCGTTATATACGGGAGCTTCAAAGGCAATTACGCGAAATACGCGTAGATAGGTCGGACGCGCCGGACTATTGTCTTTAAAATAACCGCGTTCCGCGGACTTTTTAAAGCATTACGTTTGTTTTTAGTAATTCGTTTGGATAATATCTAAATCGGTCGTCATTAGAGAACGTATATACGTATATATATATTTACTGGTGTACCTACAAAAACCGAATATATTAAAAGCGTCGTTCAATCTTTTAGAAATCGGAGCGTGTACGTCAAATTTGTTATTTTCGGATTTGTCCAAGTGGCGAAAACTGTAATATTTTTTGTAAGTACACGCGGCGGCGCTTTGTGTAGAAACAACGTTTTCGTTTACCACTAGCGCACGCCGTATTCCCCACGATATTGGAAACAATTGAACGGACTCGCTAATCGCGCGCCGAAAAAAACGCGCCCGGATTCGTGTACACCTCGAATTCGAAATTAAACCGTCGGCGTAGAGTGTTTACGTAAAATATAGCGAAGTATATTCTATTTTCGAGTCTGTTGTTCCCTCTCGGCGGTGACGACAATACAACTCGCTCGCAATTAATCAATACGGCGACGCGTGTACACACGGCGCGCGCGTTAGCCACATCGAATAACTATTAGAGTAATTTTAGAATTTTTAAGTGGCGCGTAAAGAAAGGCTATTAGCTCGGAGACGACGTTATTATTTTGTTTACGCGCGTTTTTTCTTTTTACGTCGCCTCGTTTTAGACGTTTATTTAGACATTCCGTTCGTTTAATTTGATACCGTGTCGTCCGCGCCCGCGTACAATGGCGTACGCTGGGAGCGTTAATTGAAGCCGGCGGAGATATTTCGACGAGGGGTTTTTTCTCCGGAAAAAAAGATTAAATTACGTTTCGTCTGCGTTACGTTTATTTATACGACATTCCATAAACATTAATTCTTTTCGTTTCCGCGAGCCACACTAATCGGACCAGTCGTACGATACACATCTTGGCACAACCGTACAAAACGAACGAAGCACGGTTTCAGTCTAACGTAATTTGTTTAACAATGATCGAAACGTTACACAACGGAATTCGTATAAATGTTGCGCGTTCGAAGTTCACTCGCGTGTTATTTGTAAAACGTACTTTGTCAAAAGCCCTATTTATATTATAGTTGTAGTATTTTTCCAGCGTCGCGAACTATAGCTCTGACACGCATTCGAATCTTTCCGTTTTGCCGTTACACGAAACGTTACCGTTACCGCGGTCTTCGAAATAACGTACGGGCGAAATTTGCGAGGTCGATCGCGATTCGTTCAATTTCGTTGGGCACGCGCGCGTGAGAATAATCGTACGAGTAAACGTCCGAGCGCGCGCCGGATTCAAATTTCAGGCGCCACTTGGAATTGTCCGCGACACGGCCCGTGTAGACATGTGAATATGGTTCACGCGCGGCGTCGCGTACCCGACATATTTCGCTGGCGGAAATATTTTCCCGCGGATAACGGAGCCGTCCGAAACTAAGCGCGCGCCTCGCCGATAATCGCGTTTTTTTATACGGCGAGTACGACGTATCGTTACACGAACGGCGAACGTTTAAATAGTTCCGTTTATCGCCGTCGTCATGTACACGCCACGCGTATCGGTATAAACATTTAAACACGCTTGTTTTTAATTTCGTTAAACAAAAAAAAAAAAAAAAAACGAAAATATTTTCGTAAATAATTCCCGTCGGGTATTATCTATACACCGGTCAGACTACATGTTCAACGTTTTAAAACACGGTAGGCTTATCGTTTGAAAGTATTTGTACTTTTTTAGCTTTTAGCTATTCGTCTAATTCGGTCTATCGTTAATTTTACGCTAATTCGTTTTAGCCGTTTGAACACGAAACCGGGCGCAATATTGCGTGTTATCCTACGTAACTTATCGAAACGTATAACTCGGGGAACGCTCGCAGAATATGTAATTCTTCGCGCTTCTCTGTTTGCGCCGTTCATGTAAACGGTCCGTGAAAATTACTCGGGCGCTGGAAACAAATTAGTGTTACGATTTCCGAAACGTAATTCGTTCGAGCGTTTAAACGATCTGAATCGTGTTCGCCATTATCCTGCCCATAACGGGTGATTGGATTCCCTCGAAAATCTGTTAGGTTTCGGAAACACGTACGACATGTTATTGTCGGGTTACGTTTCGAGTAACGGACCCGGGATTCCGAAAAAGCCAGCGCCCAATAAAATATCGTCCGAGGTTAAAGTTTTTCTCTTTTTACGTAAACGAGAAACTACGGATCCCGGCGATTTCAAATCTATTCCCGAAACGATGTCCGAGTGTACGGATATTCGAACGGTCGCGTTTAACGGACTTCCATACGACGGGAACTCGCGTTTCGTACCCCTGGAAGGGCAGGTTGATGAAAGGGACCCTCCCCGCGATTCAGCGATTTTAACTCCAGGCCGTGGTATATTCCCGCCCTACGCACGCAACACGAGGGCAGGGCCGTCCGCGTTTCCCGTGCCGGGCTAACATTTCGGTTGTTTGTTGCAGAAGGAATTCGAAGAGGAGTGCGTGTTCAACGAGATGATCGAACAGAACCATTACAACACGTACTCGTCGGCCAAGTACACCAACGACCGGCGCAGCCTTTACCTGGCGCTCAACAAACGCGGTACGCCGCGCAAGGTGCAGGTGAAGATGGGCGCGTCGTTGGGCAAGCTGTCCACGTACGCGCGCGTGCTGACGCAATCGGTGCCGGCTCAAAGGGTGGAACAACTGATGGCCACCCGGCGGTCAGGGAGCGGCGAGTGGTGGTCGGCGTCGGTGCCGCACGGGCATCGGCATCATCACGCATGTCCGCCGCACACGGGACCGCCGCAACCGGCGGGCAAACACCGGAAGTCCGGACGCAAATGTCAGACGAAGGGCGGCGGCGTACGGAAGAAGAGCAAGGGAGACGCGGAAAAAGACGGCAAAGAGGACGAAGACTGTAGCGGCAAGAAGAGCCACCGGTGCGGCGGCGGTGACGAGATCATCAGTCATCGGAAGGCGGACGCGGCGGGCCGGAAAAAGAAATCGAAAAAGCCCACGGCCGGCAAAGGCGATAAAAATCAACGGCCGCAACAGCAGCAGCAACAACCCGACGCCGCCGCCGCCGCTGCCACCGTCGTCGTGGTCCAGACAGTTACCACGGTCGTTGCCACCCCGTCGCAGCAACTCGTCGTCGTCGAAAACGGTAGCAGCAATACCAACAACAACAACAACGACGACGACGACGACGACGACGAATCGGCTGTGCTGCCCGTCGTCACCGTTTCGACAGACGAGTTCCTAGATTTAAACGACAATTAGACACGTTATTACGTCAATGTAATCATTATTATTATTACCGTATTTTTCCCGCGCGTAAATCGTCGCGATTATCGCGAAATTCGGACGCCGCTTTTATTCGCCTAATGTTTCGGTTCCGAAAGTGACGAATCCAATCCCACCGTCGCCACCAAACGGGCGCTCTAGACGCGAGACGTTGCGCGTTCGTACTGATCGCGAATATTTCGGAAAACCGAACGCCGTACGTTCTTGCGGCGTTCCTGGCTAGGTCCGTGCGAAAAAAGAGCGACGTTTGCGTGAATGATTTGCACCTATTCCGATTTACGCTCGAAACGAAATTTCCCCCCTCCCCTACAAACCCGCCGTACACGTACAACCGGCGGGGGCGAGAGAACTCGATTCGAGTATTTTCGAAGCCGGACGCCGTCGGTCAATTGTCTTACTCCACGTACACCCGGCCCTCGGTCGTCGGTTCGCCTCGTCGTACATTGCGCTCTAACTTGATCGGATTTTAACCCCCACTTTAACCCGGTATACCTTATACCATATATATAACACCTACCGTAATATATCGTCCAAATACACGTATTCTACGCTTGCTGTTTGTGTATTAATATCGTACAAATCGTCGTGGTCGAACCGACATAACAACGGTCCGCATGTTTCGCTCCGGCCTGAAGACATTTCTACACACCGAACGCGTTTCCGCGATATCCTCGTCCCTGCTCTCCCCACCCATCTACTCCTCCTCCCTCCCCCCGGTCCTGTAATCGTCCGTCCGTCTGCCCGCCCGTCGAACGATCGGTGTTGCGTACGCTGCTCGCGTCGTCCATTTCGCGTGTTCGTCAAATTACAAACAGTATTCTAATTTTCCGGCCTCGTATTTCGTATTTAAGGCGACGCGACGCGTGTGTTTAGTCAGTGTATCATCCTGTAGCCGACACGTGTCGATCGATTTTCGAAAACTGATGTACGTAATAATATTACGACACCGAGTGGTAATCGTGGTGGTGGTCAATCGGATTCAAATTTATTCATTTCGTACTTTCGTCGTAACGTCACGATGTCGGTAAAATTACGACGCGTTACACGAATTCGAATCTGATACGCAATATATATATATATATAGTATGACGGTCAAAAAGATAAAAAAATAAACAACCGTTCCGCTTCATACTGACGATAAATATCATGGTATTCACGGACAATGAAAACACGAAAAAGTGTTTACATTCCAAATTTTGAAAAAAGTTAATCGAATCTACCCACCCAAGTGACCGAACACTATCATCGTGACACACCGCCGAGTAATACGCAATTTTTTCCATTCGAATAATCACGAATTTATCGTACACCGAAGTCGTCCGTTCAACGAATTTAATTATACATTTTTAAAATCTCATTCGCTGGAAAAAAATATTTTGTAAAAAAAAAGTGGATTCGGATTTTTTTTAAGTAAGCTTATTTTAGTTTTCCTGTGTATTGTACAAATTTATATTAAAGTGTCATTAATTTTTTTTTTAAATTCGTAATTTTTAAATTGGCCTGATTAGTTTAATTTATTGAGGTAACGCGAACGATGTTCGCGTTTATTATATTACGTATTCACTATTCGTATACGGCGATTTAACGTTTTTCCACGTCAACTTAGAGCAATTATAAGGCGAGAAAACGACTTTTTGTTTTAATATTATACCTATAGACATTTTTGTACTGTTCAAATTTAGTTGTTAAATTACAGAGCAAACGAAAACACCTAGTCAATATAATCGTGTACGTGTTTTAAACGTTAGACGGAAGTTTACGAACACTTTCTTTTTTTTTTAAAAGAAACTACCCCGTCAATCTTTTGAGACGAGTATTTTTTCGATATATTTTTCGCGCGTAACCGATTTATTTGGTTTTGTTTTTTTTTTTGGACAGGAAAATCGTGTACCTCTCTTGGATGTGTACCGAGGAGCTAGTGTGTTTACTGTTTATTATTTAAGTATTAACTCTGAAATTGTTTCGTGTTGTGTCCGTCGTATTATTTACTTTTACGATAACGTTTACGACATAATATATTTTATACAATATTTGTGCGCATATTGCGCAATAACAATAACAATACATAGTTATTATATATATGTGTATCATTTTACCATTACCATTTGTATGTTCCCAAAAAGCAAAAAAGAAAGATAATTGTTTCGCGTTAGGTTTATTGTATTTATAACCGTTGTGACCAAAAATTAAGAAAAGAGAACAAAAGGAACTCGAACCGTGTAAATACCTAATAATAATAATATTTTCATTATTATTACGATCATTATTATTATTATTTTTATTCGTGTAAATAAATATCAGTATTTTCAAACGTGGCCGTAACGTGTGTTTATTTCGCGTGGGACGGATTATTTGTCGTAGACATATGTGTAGCGTCCGTCTCCCCCTACCGGTGGACGCTAACGCCGCGAACAATCCGAGAAACAAAATAAAATCGCGACCGTAAATCATACCGGTGAGGCGGGCGCCTCTGCGAAACAAACAAAAACACCGGCGCGCGCAATACGGTACACCTACACGTCCGGAATTTAATAACAAGGTCGGCGGAGGAATCGGACGGAAAGGAGCCAAAAGTTTTTTTACAACGTTCCGCCGCGTAGTACGATAACGAAAAACGCGAACGTTCGCGGTGCATTCTCGTATCCGTATACGCGTATACGTACGTATTTTTACCCGAAGTGATATAACCAGTACGGTCGGATCGTTTACGTCAAATTTAGAACTCCGTCGCATACGCAAATCCGCCTGTCTGGTTCGGATAATTTATCGACTATTTCGCCGATCGATTAACCGAAACGTATACATACGACGAGCATATATATATATATACACGCCGCCAACGGTTTCGACGCGCTGCGGATGTGACCGGTAACCCGACAACGGAATCGATTAGTTCACCGAGGCGCTCTTAATGGCCGAACGACGAGAGTTCGACGGGTGTACGTATATTTGTTACGCCGTCGTCCAAAATGAAAACAAATATTCCAACGACACCATTTTATCGGTCTTTCGAAACCGAACCCAACCGTAATTACAAATCGGACGCGCGTTCGATCTTTCTCGTTTAGCGTTTCGCGTTTCCAACGTACGGGATACGTTCGCCAATGTTTCCCTGACGAGAGACGTTGAACTAATATGGTAATCGACGGTTCGGCCGGGACGCTTAGCCGCCCGCGTACGTATTTAATTCGAAACGTACTGGTAACGGAACGTTTCGGATATTTACGATAACGACGATAAACAAGGCCGCGAACACGATTCGCCGTTATTCGGTGGACCGATCGTTCGATTAGTCGGTCCGTCGGCCCGAAAACGTTTATACGACTCGCGCTTATCAACGGCCGGGACATTTTCGGCGAAACGATAGAAATTCGGAAGCGGGATAGTGCCTGGAAGCGCCGCGGTACCCGAAAACCGACCGCGAAAACACCGGACGGTGCCCCTAATAAAAATGTATACGTTCGGGCCGCGTAAATGAATTTATAAAATGGACTCTTTATCGTCGGAGCGGCGTAGTTGTTCCGCGGACGCGACGGTTTCGCACCTGACGCCACGACCCGTCGTTTTAAAAATAGACCGGTGCGCCCGACCGTCGTTTTTGGCAGACCGGTGTGCAGCAGTTTGAACCAACCCCGCGCCATCGCCCGGCCACCGGTATTGCGCGCTTGGACGTTCGGAAAACCGGAGCTTTTTTCGCTCGCTCCGGTGATATCCATTCGCTCGACGACGACCGGGACGTTCGCGTTTTGGCACGCGCGCTTGCGGCATAGGCCACCGACGAACCTCCGCCGCCACTGTACGACGACGCGTCCAATAATATACGGCTAAACGATGGTTAGGGACTACCGCAACAAACCGCGGGGCCGGGCGTTTCGGCGCGGTTGTGTTTCGCCGACCGGAAGTGGCCGAATACAATTCGCTGTGTCGACGCCGCAACGAGAACGTCGTATACGCGAGCTCGACGGACGCGTCGAAACATTAAAAATACCTCCGGCTTTCCGGGGCCGTAACGAGTTATCGATATTAATATTAAAATGTCGGCTGTACTCCTAACGGATTTCGGATGAACTCGACTTATTTTCGAATTAGCGTCAATTTTTAACGGTTTTTTTTTTTGTTTCTGTTCGATCTGGATTGGACCAAACAATTTCGTTCCGTCGAAGGCTTATATTTAATTAATGCGTTTCGGACTACAGTGAGTAACGCCTTTAACGAGTGGACACTAACTACTTCGGGTTTTGTACGAATCGTCGAAAAATCTTATAAATTACCCGGTAATGTTTTCATACTGAAAATTACCGACCGTTTCGGTTATGTCAGTAGAGTATTTTGTCGACCGGTTGAAATTCGAATTTGCGAATAATTTTAACGTTCGGCCTGGCTAAACAAACGTAGTAAACCTCATTTTTAACGATATAAAAATAAATCGAATTCCGTTTGTCTTCTATTAAAGTTTTTATATCGTTTAGTCCGTTCGCTCTATTCCGAAAATTTTTTTTTCAAATTTCTCGAGCATCGGCTGTCGTTCACACTGTACTCCTATTTCAAACTAATTGGTTATACCGTTTATTAGTTGACCGCGAGGTTCAAAACGTTTGTCTTTGTATATTATATTAGTACATTTATTACCCGTATATACTTAAATATTAATAACATATTATCGAGTTAGATAATTTTGAAATTGTTTAAGGGGACATAAGATTGTCAAACACGTAAATAACCGTCGAATCGATTCGTTTACGATAAAAATAACGGTGTACAGAAACCACGATTTTTGACAGAAATTGATATTCGTCTGGTCGGTCATTGCACCAAGTCTTTCAATTTGTCTACTCGCTTATCGCGACCATGCGGGTACCTACTTAGACGTTCGCTTTAATGAAAAAATTCGTATATTAGTGATACCTATTTGTACGACGCGTGCAGCGTTACGTGATTCGAATAAACACTTCGAATACGCGTATTATTAGATATATTTCGTTTAATTAAAACTTTTGTTATAAAATTTAGCGATAATTTCGCGGATATTTATAACGGTATTGTTATATTGTACATTATACGCGAGTAAAAATAATTTTTGAATCGACCGGCTTAGTTTTACGTTATAATTCTCGATTAACTATATGAGATACGGTAAGTGACGCTATTAACGATAGGGCGACACAAATAGAAATTAGTTCCAACGAAAAAACCAACCGATTCGCTCGTTCGGACGCGTTATCTGCAGGTATTTTGTTTAAAGTGTACATTACCAAGTTCCGCTTCCATCCACACGCGAACAAATTTAGTTAATTTTTTCGGCGAAATCAGAAGTTCGATATTGAAATTGGCGATGTTTCGATCCGTAGAAACGATTCCATACGTCAAATTCGAAAAAGTTGACGGTAAACATACCTTTGCGTAGAAATCGCCGTTGTTTTAACTATCCAAATTTTTTCGTTTCGTTTCTTACTCGTCGAAATAACAGCGTTGTTAATATACACGTCGGCGTCGTTCATTATATTCGGAGTCCGGCGGATGGCTATGGCACGCGTATCGTGTAGTCGAGGTGCTATTTTATTTTTGGTCATTGATCATTTCGCACTCGCCACTTGATATGTTGCCATCGCGTATTCGCTACATTGTAATATCGAATATATATATAATACTCCGTGCCCGGTCGCGTATAATAGTCGTTACGGTTTATATAACTCGACTCGAGTATTTAGGGTCGTTTAAAAATCTATTCGAATACGAGCGAACGCGTCGTCATCATGTATGACGACGGCGAACCGTTGTCGTTTCCCGAATAACTTTACGCTTTAAACGCCCGTAATTAATAGTCGAGTAAAAAAGTATTCACGATCTGCACGTATAGGCGAGTGATCGTTCGCGTTTAGAAACGCGCAAAACGTATAGCCCGTGGCTCTACACGTGTCGTATTTAGAGATACGACGATATTGTTTTATTTGTACGAACAACGCAGCCGCTAACTATTATTTCACGTTTTGTCTTAAATATTAAAGTTCGTAACGAACATTTCGTCATGCGCATAATTCACGTTACAATATTAATCCTCGCGTGAAGTTATTCGTCATTTAAATTCAAAGGTTCGTACTATATATATATATTACGGTTAGAGGGCGATACTGACTCTTGGCTTTTCGGTTATTGGTGCTTTGGTGGTCG
>JAIPRN010003976.1:0-17822 GCA_025469175.1 Geopemphigus sp. TES_GeoC_2020 | reverse complement strand
TTTAATTATCTAAATACAACTTCTTTGAACTACATGATGTTGAACACTCAGTCTAATATTGTAAATCATAATGATAATTCGTTTATACAAAAATTTCAAATTTTCTTTAAATAAATACATAAAGCACGATTCAATTATTTCACAATTTTTGTTACAGAATATATAAAAACATTATTCGGTGAAAATATAATTTCTTTTTACGCAACATATTTATATGGTACTATTAATAAAATACTAGAACTCGACACAAGTTCATAATTTTAAAACGTTAATAACCTAAATTAAATCAAAGCCATATTTTGTGTAGATAATTATTATCAAACTAATTATTGTTATATGTATATGTTATTCCTAGATATCCGTATCAATATTAAAATAAAATGTTTAAATATTTATTATATACAGTATATATATATTAAAATGGATTATAGTTTATATACTACCTACACCATAAGACAAAACTTAACATTTGATCCATAAATTCACCTACGCCCTTTTTTCAAGGCACAAAGGTCCAGAAACAAAATCAAAAATAAAAATATCTTCGATGTCAGAAATTAAATTTTAATTAATAATCAACTATAAACATACAATTTGCTATACAGAATGTTTTTTTATTCACAAGAACGCTACTATTTTGAACAAATTCTATTGAGCGGTACAAAGTTTATAAATACTAATTATCGCACATCAAAACGTCTTTTAATACCTCACACTTATTATTCAAATTTATTTATTTTATTACCATTATTTGTGATCTCAATCAGCAACCAGAAATTATGTTCTGTTGATGCAACAAAATTTAGTTCTTCAGTTATTATTTTTAATTTTCGTTATTTATCAATTATGAAGTTTAATCGAACTATGTATACGAAATAACTGAATTATTAGTTTACAACAAATAATATACTATAGAATAGTAAATACAGTATTGCATAGCCAATTATAATATTTTTTTAACGAAACAGAAGTTGTTTTTTGAAAATCTTATTTATATTATGATACATAAATGGGAAGTAAACGTTTATTAAATAAACTATGAATTAAAATATTTGCTACATGGTCGATCAACACTTATATAATATAATACGTAAATCCCTAATTCTATAATTCTTATCTATAGTTATAGCTTATCCAAATAGCTCTTATATTTAGAAACTTATCTACACAATAAACATTTTAAACTAAAAATTAATTAATTAGATATATTATAAAGATGACATAACATAACCCTATTAAACTTCTTAATATCTTCGTAATAGTGTAATCTATTTTATATATTACAAATTTCACAATATTATGTACATGAAATCAAAAACATGTATTTATTTTTATTTATAATATACATAATAAATACATGCATCCACATAAAAATGTAATTCAAAATAATTATTAGTATTTTAAATAAAAATATCTAAATTAGTATCTTAAAGTATACATGCTTAATAAATATACGTACCTTCTCTAGCATTCGGAAATTCAAATATTCTATGATTTGAAGTTACTGTAGAAAAGAGTGTATCGCTTATAAAATTCATATAATCATCATCAATTCGTATATCATTATCGTTGTTTTGTTGCCATTCTAGGAATTCATTTAGCTAAAACATAATATTTTTACAATCATTTTTACAGTAATTATTATAAAAATGTACAAAATTATAAAAATGTATTGTTTTAAAGACACTTTAATTAATCTAAATAATTTTAATTATATTAATATTATATAAATATAACTGTGTGATATTAATAACAATATATTTGTTATTTATGGTTTGATCAAATATCTGAAAATGATAAACTAAAATAGAAACTGTCACATTGAGATTTTAATTTAAAACTTTTATCATAATTGTAAATAAATAACTATTATACTGTTACTCGTATATCATACTTATAAATTTTAATGATAAATCATTAAATATAAAAATATTTTTATTACGTCACCTATAATTACAAAACATATACTTAAATATAATAGCATTTACAGTTTTATTAGTATGCGTATCAAATATTTTTGTCATAAAGTTTCAATACTATTTTAATTGTTTTTTTTTATGTTTATATTATAGGAATAGATAGGATTAATCTAAATACCTATAATTATTAAAAACAAGTTTAATTAAATTAATAAAAATGATACTCCTAGTTATAGATTATTTGATAAAAACAAATATAAACTAATAATCTATTTGATATCAAATAATAATTAACATTATATATATTTGTCATTATCTGAAAAAAATAATTGATACTTCTTGAAGTGAGGAATACATCATAATATAAAAACAGTAAAAGAATAAAAACTTGAATATGTGTTCTTTTGGTGGTAAAATGCTTATAATAATATTAATTAATTAGTCGAGTAAATTTATAGATAAATAATACTTTATCAATGACAAGTTTAAAATCTTGTCAACTAATAAAAATATAATTGAAAAAAAAATGTAGTTTATATGGATATATTTATACTATCGCATGCATTTCTAAAAACTATGTATATAATTGATAACTAATTACTAATTTCTGTCTTTCTTTGAAGCCATTCTGTAGTAAACTTCGATGAAATAGTCTCCATTTTTTGTATTCTGCAGCAACGGCGTTAAATTTTCTTTTCCAGTATTTTCCTTCCAAAACAACTGCCTAGAAATAAAATTTATTAAATTTGTATTTATAATTTGGAATGAAAAATATAAAATACCTCTGGTTGTTTATGAATATCTACAATGTCTATAGGTGATGCAAATTGACAGATCATGTAATTACTTTTCTTAACAACTGTTAATAAAAAATATAAAAAATTATAACATTTCAATAATATGACAAAAATTTATTTTATACAATTTTTAAACTATATAAATTATTTAAATGTCATTACAGGCTGTAAATTAAATTTGTAGGATCTCTCATTAGCATAAAATAACATTGAATACCCACAAACTACATATATTGATATATACTTAAGGTGCTTGATATTGATGTGATGATGATTATTAATTTAATATCTTTTTCTTTATTTTAGATTAAAATTATATTTCTATATACCCAGAATTTAAGATTAATAAAATTAATTTTCCCCCATTTTATACAAACATATAAAAATAATATATCATTAGTAAATAGTCAATAAAAAAATTAAAACTAATATTAAATAAGTTTTCTTTTATTACTTAGATATATAAAAATTTAATTCTTTAAATAGATATAAATGACATTTTCTCTTCTTGATGATTTAATCAAAAACCAATTCCTCAAAATTTTGCTATAAGATGTAAAAATAGGAGACATTAAAGGTATATTCTTCAACAAATAGAATCAACAATAATGAATACTTTTAATTTAAAAACAAAAATAAAAAACATTAGCATTAGGATTTTCACAAATTTCAAATATTTATTTACTTTCATTATACATTTTAATGATAAGTCAACAAAAAATCGAAATTTCGTATAATTAGGTCTTTATGAATAAATCGCTGATTTTTTATAAATGTATAAAATAATTTTATTTACAATACTATTGTAATACAAAATTAACTAGATCTGCTCTATATATGAAATTGTAATATTGTTTAAAATTGAAATAAACTAAATATTTAATACACATTTAACCATACTTAAAAATAATAATATATATTAGATATAATAGAAATTCTGTGGGTATTATATTTACCAATAATGCAATTAATAGAAGTATGTGATAAATAAATCTACATATGTCATTGAAAAGTTCAAATATATTTAATCAAAAATAAAAATTTAATTAAAAAACAAAAAAATGATTATGCGCACTTTTAATGTAAATAATTATTTAACATAATAAATTTTTAGAGATGTTCAATTAATTCTTATTAAATGCGTACATTCAAATAATTAATAATTACTAAATGTCATTAAAAATTATTACTTCATAAGTTATAAATAAAATATTTATGTTATAACAATAGCCAGATGGTGTGAAGGATTTTACTATTTCACGCTTACCAAGGATTTAACATAATAAAGAGCTTGTCTAAGACTGCAATGTCAAATGTTAAGACCTTTATAATCAGACATTGAGAGCAAGATAAAATAACATTTAACCGTCATTTAAATAGTATAAATTGTGATAAGTCTCTACATAAACATTTAATCTCAAAAATAACTTACATTGCATATGCCAACATCTCCATATTAAATTATTTAAACGAATTTTGTCTTTCCACCTTAAACGAACTCCTTTGAAACGATTCCATTTAGGAGAAGTTAATTTATGTCTAAAATGTAAAATCCAAATTGAAATATAAACAATTTTACTATGTTATAAAGTAACAAAGTAAATACAATACTAATTAATAGCAAACATATTCTATTCAATAGATATAAAAATAATTAAGGCAGTTTGTTATTTTATCGGCTAAAAAGCTGATTTAAAACAAATTTAAAGATTACAACTTATATTAATGCAAATAATAAATATAAAAATACAAAACATAATGAATAAAATATTTTATAAAGACAAGAAAAAAATGAACGGATAAAAAATGCAGATACTTAAATGATTAAAAAAAGTGTATCAAATAAATGAGATAGATTTTAATTTTTCTAGTTATTACTACAATTATAGTTAAGTATAATACATTTAATTAATAATTATTACATTTATTCGTTATTACAACTTAATAAGAATGTATTCATTTTTAAATTAAAAGATAACGTGAAGAATTAAAGTAAAAAAGTAACACATTATATTGAACATACGCAAGATAAAAAAAAACCTTTCTAAACGAAGTATAAACTTTACATTATGTAAGTAAATAATTAAAGCAATTACAATCGTAATCAATAGTATTTAATTAATCGATCGAACAATTTTAGTCAGAGCTGTAATTAAACAAGCTCGTAGAGGTAATTCAGTTTTGAACTTATAAACATATGTATAGTCGAAATACATTTAACATAGATGTGTCAGTTATTTTTTAATAAAACACTGCCAAAATTACCAAAAATACATTATCATTATACAAAATTATTTAAAAACCAAGTGTATTTATTAGTATATAATGAAGAAAATATATTGGTGATATAGTACTAGTATTTAATAATTTAAAACACCTACTGAAATGTACAAATGTAATAAATAACTTATATGTATATATATAAAACACTTAAACGACAAATTTTTATTCTAACAATATGTTTTTATGTAAGCATACTTAGTACCTGTTATGTAAGTTAATATTTGTAACAACGAACGTGTCACATGTTTAGTTTTATACTCGTTATTATAATTAATATTCGATTTACACGTCATTACTTCGGTCTAATATCAATAACGTCGCCGTAAGCTAAACCAAAGATGTACACATTTACACTGGCGCGAATAAAAGTTTACCTGTAGGCGAAGGACATGCATTGAAACAGGTTGTTCAACGAAGTTTTCGAATTATTGATATCGGCTTGTGTCAATATTTCCTCGGAGACGGGTACGGCCACTTGAAATTCGTCATCTTGGGCCTCGGCCTCAAAATTCGAAACCATAAACTGTCCCGAATGTATGGTCTCGGAAATTTCTTTGGTGGCGACGTTCGCCTGGGACAACATAGCGCGTGTCCGCCGTGTACGCGCCGTTCAAATTCGCCTCATATTGACGGACCAACGTGCGCGAAAACGACAAAAAAAAAATAAACGAACGAAAATTAAATTTAAAAAATTCCCGTATCGTCTGCGCGCGTATGTGTGTGTGTGCGCGGCGCGCGCGCCGCTCGCGTTTATTAGTAAATATATGTAAACACGGCCGACACTGGCCTTCAAGCTTGCACTGCGCGCCACTACCCGACGATCGTCGAACGTGTTCGAACTAGTTACGCGCACGTTTGGCCAAAAAAACCGTTCCTTTCAACGATCGTGTGACACAATCTCGAACGGGAAACGACCATTTTCGTATTACATACGTTGCACGATAATCGGGCGACGTGCCGCCGCCGCCGCCGTCACCGCCACCCCGGGTTGTGACGTTCCGTGTAGAGATAACAGGATCGCGCGCGCACGAAAGTGCGTATTTGATAAAACGCAAACACCTGTTGCACCTCCGCCGTAGGAAAACACGGTGTCGTTGAACCACCACTACCATCCCTACCACCACTACCACCGTCACCGATAGATAGTAGTCGCAATTTTTCACGCTCGGGTTATTTATAAATATTTCGCGATTTTTACGCCTCAAATTTTTATACCGCAAACGGACATTCCCTTGATGACCGGGCGGGAGACGTTGCTTTTGTTCGCCGTCGCACGACTACGGTAATTGTTTCGTGGACCGTATAATACGTTACCTGACTTCCCTAATCCTCGCGTCATCCTCCAATTAACGTCCGTTTCGTTAACATCTTCCGAGTTTCTAAGCAAGTCTTGTGTTCGCGAAGAAATTCGAAAAAAACTCCGGTTTACAATTCGTAATTTTGAAAAAGGAAATTCAACCGAAACGCTGTACGTTCAGGCGTAGATTAATTCCAACTTTAAAACGTTCATTTTCGATTCGTGTAACGTGTACCCGGGAATATTACTCAAGATCGTTGATCGTAACAAAACTGCAAGATTAACTTTCGTTGTTCAACTAAAAACGGTATTGTTACAAATTCGTACTTACAATCGTTAGTGAACAAAAAACGGTATATTGTTGGCAAAAAATTAACTACGAACAAAAATAAATACACGGGGACCATTAAATAGGTTCGACGATAAACTACGGTTAAGTATTAAAATTATTTAAATATCCAATTACCGACCAATTATCCAATTATATCCAACTACTCTATTTCTTTTTCCATTTAACGTTAATATATTTAATATTGTGTTTCAAATGTTGGTAAAAAATTACGGCGCAATCGAAAAAATTGCCAAGAACAGTCACACATTTAATTGTTTGATTTAAGAAAGTTTTGTTGCGTAGTTAATAGACGACTTACGCTCGAAATAAAAAATAATTATTAAAAGAAAATAGTAACATAGTTAAAATACTAATAAAATAGTTATTTATTTCCTCAAAAACGTATTAGGTTCTGGCGAAAAAGTTCGCAAACACAATAAAGATAGTAACACGCGTAAAAAATTAAACGGTAAGACGATCAATGTAAGTAGAGGGGACGGGAGCTAATCGAAAAAAAATCGACGGTAAAATAATTTCAATTCGACAAAAATTACGTATAATCGGTTACCGAAACGTCGAAATTGTTTTCGACGAGTAAAACGAATTAATTTTATTTTAGCCGAAACGAATACGTTTTAAAAAAATTGACGTGTCGTATATTTCCCCTGGAAGTGTTGAAATTCTAAACACTCGCCTAGTTCGGCGTGAAAATTCGTTTTCGTACACTACAACGTACCTTCGTTATGAAATCAATTGTCCCTATGTTTGCCACGACGTGTCGCGTAGCGACCAAAAATCGCGGCCCGTATACGGCTATAATAATGATATCGCCGTAGTCTTCTACCGCGCTTCGTTAACTATTATAACGTTCGAGCAACGCGAAATATTGTATTCAATACCCAAATCGTCCATCTGTTTAAATCGAAACTATAAATATTGAACGTTATTCGTTTGGCCATTCATCATCGTGCCACAACTAACGCGCAATTTCGGGCGTAACTGGCCGTATATAAACCATGGACATTTTCGAAACGTGGGAAGATCAAGAAATCCAATTCGATTTGAGTATAAAGTATGTTCAAATTACGTTCGGAATTCTAACGAAAATTAATTTACAACCTCGACTATATCGTAGACAATTTTTATTATAACGTTGTTTTCGTTTCGTTTTATATATACACGCGTTCGCGATTGAAGAAAAGCGATGAAAATGAGAAACGGAGAAAAAGTTATCGACCGTCTGGAATTTATTGAAGACACCAAAGGAAATAGCGGTGATAAAGGAGTACTCGTTATTACCAATCTGAGAGCGATTTGGCATTCTATGACTTTGGCAAGAATAAGCCTGTGTAAGAGACATACGCGTGTCGATAGTTAGTAGACGTTTCGTTAATACTTACGCGCTTTATGTTTCAGCGATTGGCTACAATTGTATGCAGGACATTTCTACGAGAATCGTGAATTCTGTGAGCAATACAATCAAATATTCATAATAATGTACCTATAATAAAAAACATATATACGTACATATATATTTATACACGCCAGGACTTACATACGAAAATCGTTGTACGCGTTTCAGAGATTGAAAGGAATAACCGAAGCAATTTACGTTCAAGCTAGATACAACGGATTGAGGTACGAGTTTGTATTCACGAATTTAGTACCCGGCAATACGAGACATTTTACGTCCCTCATCGGTGTCTACAAGTAACGTATAAAACGTTTCGAATAATTTCGTCACAAATTATTTACGATATTATGCATGTGTGTGTGTGTGTGTATATATATATACAGTAGGTAATGTCGTCGTGTTTCAGGGCTTATAATTCTAGTAGACTGTACAGAGAATTGAAACTTAGAGGAGCGATATTGAAAAACGGCCGTTTAAGTCTGTTGGCGTTTGAAAAAATGTATTCGACAGTTAATGGCGTTTGGAATTTGTCTAGCGAACAGGTAATTGAAAAAACAATTTAGTTATTTATTTATTACGATATCGTTAATATATACACACAGTCTGTAACTGTGTGATAACAGTTGATATTATTTATTTGTAGGGAAATTTGGGTACGTTTATAATTACAAACGTTCGACTGGTGTGGTATGCCGAAAGCAACGAGACATTCAACATATCGCTTCCGTACATTCATATCAGTTCTGTACGCTAAAAACGTTTTAATTTTCGTTCGTTTCATCTAATGCAGCCCTTTATTTTTATATCTGTTTGTTAGATAAAAATTAGAGAATCTAAATTCGGCGAAGTGCTAGTGATAGAGACTGATGGATACAGTGGAGGCTTTATGCTTGGATTCCGAATAGATCCCAAAGATCGATTACGATCAATTACCAAGGAACTATTGTCGCTGTCTCGTATTCACACACAAGTGCCAGAATTTGGGGTGCATTTTGTCACAACCGATCAGGTCATTATTTTGCGCTTCGATTATTTCGAGTACATTTTTTGTTCGGATAAACTTTAATGAATATTATTTTAGGCAGACAATGATGAACCACCTGTCCAAACACCACTACCGATATTGCCAAACTACGATGAATTCGACGATGAAAGTGCAATAGGCGTTTCAAATGCTTTGGCTGCATACAGTATAAGTAAAACAGGTAAAGCGGACGGATTTCCATGTTACGATTCTTCTTTGGGTTTGGCCATTGAAACATTGCCAGATGGTTACACAATAACATCTTTGTGGAAAGTTATATCAAATACTAAAAACGAATAATATTTACACAATATAAACAGTCCGATACTTTATTATTATTCAGTATACTTGTAATAAAGGTAAAAAATGCATAATTTATTTTAATAAAAAATTTCAGCATACTAATCTGTATGAAATGTAACGTCCCGCAGTTTCAGAGTTCCTTACTATTTTTACGACCTATTAAAGAAAAAATTAAAATGTAAATAAATACGTATATACACATATAATATAAAAACCGTAACTTTTTTATCATAAGCCAAGCTTTATATCAAGAAAATATAAATCATTATAGTTAATTTTTCTTGTTTTGCACGATTTTATTATTGTCACCCTTATTGTCTCTTATTTGTTACAGCATATAATTTATAACTATATGAACTTTCAATTTTTAACTAAAAGCGTACAATTTTAATTATAAATTATTAAATATATTTTTATAGACAAATGTTGATTTTTAAAATGTGATGAATATTTCTCAATAGGTGTTTAAATTTAAGCACGATAAAGTGTATTAAGTATATATTAAACGTTTACTCCATAAGTGACACTTTATCGAAAATTTTTAAATCTAATACTTAAATGCCTTTTCTATTTAACAAAGTTATGATCTCTATCTAAAATCTGGTAAACATAAATTTATTAATGTAATAAAAATACGTATATTACTATTTTTATTAAATAAAGTAAAAAGTAATTATTATGACTAATTTAATTATTTAATTAATAATTATTCATAATAAATGAAATATTGAAAACAAAAATATGAAGAAGCATCTTTATTTATTTTAATTTTATACCTTTGTATGGAAAAAAGTATAAATTGCTATTTGAAAATTAAAGGTTTATATTCATTTAATGTATAAATAAGAAAAAATTTAAAAATAGTTTATAAATACTCTTTGAATGATTTCGTAATAAAAAACAGCGAAATAAAATTTGTTAAAAAAGTGGCTGATAATCTCCGGTTAATGATAAAAAAAATTACTTATATAAACATAAGTATTCAAATAAGTTTATGGTATACAAGACTTATAAATAACGATATATAGTTCTATATTATCTATATCATTTTACCTGTCCTCTTTTTAAACCAAAGTAACGAGAAACTGGATCGCCTACTTGAATTCTCATAAGCTGATTTTCTTTCAATTTACTAATTTTATTATAGTTAAGAAAAATTATGAACAATACACCTATATAATATAATCAAAATTATAAACAAATTAACAATTTAATTATTATTAATTTAACGTCAAAACATTAAATATTATTGAAATAGTTTTTGTTTCAAATTGTTGAAATAACAAACTAATACATGAATTTCACAATTTAATGTAGCATTTGAATCATATTGACGAAATGAGAGAAATTACCAACGCAAATATACTAAATAAATTTATTACACTTTTAAGATAGTATGAAGCAGAGAATTTTTTCCTTTACGTTAGTGTAATGTAAAGGTACATAAATTTCCTCTTTTTAATTAACGGCTCTTATGCACATTTATTCTACTAGTAAGCTGCTGGAGACGTGTCCATTTTTGTAGTTTTTAAATTGTTCTATAAATGCAATTATATTTAGTAAATTGCATTGTCAACAATTTTCCTCTTTTGTCAATATAACCAAAGCACAGTATTATATTAATCAAATGTATATGTTAATTATATTTTAACAATAATTGTTTCAATAATATAGCATTCAAATGTTATATATGCTATTACACACATTATCATTTGATAATAAGTTTATCAAAAACAAATTTAACCAAATATAGATATCCTACAAAGAATATGTTGTATGTAATTATGTTGTTTTGTTAAATGCCATCAACCCTCGGTAATTTGAATATCATATTTAATTAATTCAATTATGTTGAAAAGGAAATATTTTCCACAATATTTTGTGTAACATTTTTAAAAAGGATACTATCTACACAAAAGTTCTTGTTTCTCATCTGGTGTCAAAACAATATGTTCAGGTACTAATTCATGTTCAGTTATGTTGATTAGAAGTTCAGATTCCAAAAACTGTTCTAATATATACTTAGGAGCCATATCGACTAAAGACTATAAATAAAAAAAAAAACAAATTATTATACATATAGTTTGTAAGGTGTATAAAATTAATTGATAATTAAAAAATATTGACAATAATAGTTCAAACAAATAATTGTAAAGTTATATTAAGTATGTACAATTTAAAAATCATTTTTAAGAAAATTCTTAGAAAATATGGTACTTGCATTTACACTATTACTATTTATCTAATAAGTCATACAACAATATCATGCTATATTGTCTGTATAATAGACAGTGTTAAATGTAAGTATTATGTCTTCTTTAGCTATTAGTGAGAACATTTTACGAACAAATACTATACATATACTGTAAGTATTGAAATATTATATTATAAAATTATAAACAAATCGTTATACATTTTAAATTATTTGAACATACAAATGTTTTTTATAATTATAATCATATAAATATACTAATATAGCCTACTTGTTTTGCGCTAGGAGTCATCCCTTGTTGAACAACAATGATTGCTCTAGTAATGGTTTCTTCTTGCATTCTTTGGCAATACGTTTTTATAGTTTTTATGCCAATTTTTGGTTCTTCAGGGAAAAACACAAACATTTGATCTGAAAAATATTACACAAGTTATTTAATTATTCATGACATATGTGACTTGTCATACCCGTCGGATCATCATTATGCGCCACAAGGACAATTAAATCACTGCGACTTGGTCTTTTTTCGCTGTAAGAACATGTATTTAAAAAGTTTAAAAATCGACAAGCGTATACACATTTTGGATTTTAAAATAATATCATACCTCGGTTTATCTCCAAATTGTTCTTTGAATTGCTCTAGTGTTTGATCCAATTCATCTTGTGTTACTAAATAACCTCTATCGTGGCAAAGCTAATAAAAAAATACAATTTCAAATTTCAATTTGATTAGAAAATAATAACTTCTCATTATTGTGTAAAACAAAAAACTGTGTACAAGACAGAATGCAAATAACTTTAATAGTAAATTCTTGGGATGATGGATGCTAGAAATTAAATGTTAAGAAAGATTCTTTGAGACTGTAAGATATTTTAAATTCACATAAACCAAACATAATTTTCGCCAAAAACTGTAATTTTAAAAAAGGCTATACTAAAATATCAATTTACGATCCACAGAAGGACTTAACATGTCAATGTGTAGCGACTTATAAATCTTTGGTCATTGGGCGCAGAATATATAACATTTATACCGACAATAACGTAATACTTTAAACACGAAAATGTTACGATTATTGTAAGTAGGTAGTAGTCGATTAACGCAATACCTGCATGACTGTTTTTCGGATTCGCCACAGTTTGTAAGATTCGCATTCATCGTCCATTTTGTGGTTTCTGTAATGGTTATTTAAAAAAGAAAAAAAACAACCGAACCAATGCGGGTAACTAATGGACAAAACAATATTTCAAAAATAGCCAAATTATATATACTGACGGAGTGATTCAACGAGTTAGTAATAGATAAACAACCGTAATTATCATATTATCGTCGGCACGCTGATCAGTCGGTACCGCGGATACCAAATTAGTTATAGCATTGATTATATACTACTATTTATATATATAATAGTAGTATATAATCAATGGTTTTATTAACCCTTTAAGATCGCGCACGGTAATTTAGTGTGCGAACGTTGGTATGTTGTTACTTATTTCAGACGTTTATCATTTCGCGGCGCTTATCGTCATCGTTTATTTATTATGAACGCTGTAAAGGAGGGAAATTAGAAAACCGATTTTTTGGTTCCAGTGTCCCAGATATTGTGCTGTGAACGTTCGCTAAGGGAGCGATTTTCGAATGAAATTCTACTATATACAGATCGCCCGCCAAATCGATGCGATCGGCAAGTATGGGATACGCTGTTCAGCGTTTTTTTGGTGCCAGTCGAAAAATGACAGCGACACGACGGACGTCTCCACTCAGGTAAATAAAATGGTTTCTGTCCCGCATATAAATAATACCCACGCGAGAACGACGACACTTCCATTAGCAACATCTGACTGGGAGATGTTCCACTTTCTCATTCGACAGATGTTCCGATAGTACCGGATACTGTTGTTCGTTATATACTCTCACTATAACATAACATCTTTGACCCACCTTGGTTACAGCTATGGCAGGCTGCGTTCGAGCCATTTAAGACGTCCTACTTGATAGCTGCATGCGGCGGCAACAAAGTCTGTTTTATCTATGCAAAAGTTAATATGGTTCAAAGCAGATACTCGTGACCAAAGTAAATATTCAGTTACGTTGGTAGGGTGTATTAATGAAATTAAAAAACGTATAATTACATGGCATCTGTACTGTGCTACATGCCGTATTTGACAGAACGGTAAATTTTATTAAAATATACCAATAATAAACCAAAATTTATTTTTAAACAATTTTTGTTTTCTGAATATCCAACCATACCTATTATGAAAACATTTGACACAAATTTGATATTGTGTCTAATTCTTCCACAAAATTATTATCTTTTTAGTTTAATATATTGTAGATGATCAATTAATTTCTACGTAACAAAACTTTATCGTAAAATTTGATTCCGTGGGTTTTAACAAAAATCCATTTGAATACTTACATAATATAATTTTGAATATTGATTTTCTTCAAAATATCGACGAATATTTGATGACATTAATTAAAATATTGTGAACGTAATAATTGTATTTGTATTAACATTATGTAAACTGTAAACTTGTTTTCATTTTAATTAAATCGTTATATTCGTACAATTTATAGATGGAAAAATGTTGGCATGTGGAGACGATAAAGGTAGCGTATGATCTGAAAAATATAGACTTTCAATATTCGAAGTATAATGCTAAGATCACGAAAGCACACACAATTTTAAAACTGCCAAAACTTCAAGACAGTTATTTAAAAAAGAATAAAAAATTAGAAGTAGACGTCTATGTTATAGTGATGGCTAAATGTGCGGTACATTCTAACGGAAAATACATTGTGGCTGTAACTTTGTTTGTCTGTATTCAAAAGAGCCTAACATTTTGTAATAGTTTTTTTATTTTTTAAAACAATGAGAAATGTAAATAAATTGCGATGGATATGAAATAAATAAAAACGGTAAATTGTAAAAAAAACTTATCAACTTGTATTTTTTATACCAATTTACAACCTTACCAATTACACGTGTTTAGGAATAAGATTACATACCCACCTCTTGGTGAACAAAAGTATTAATTATAATTATAAATTGCAATACTTTTATATATAAACTTATATAAATTAATATATTAATATACATTTATATTTATAAAACCCGGGAAAAACAAGTAAAGTATTTTAATCAGACTTAAAAATGTAAAAAATTTGAACACGGAGAGTGTGACCTCGGCCGGGGGACAAATAAAATAACCGGTCCGATTGTTGGAACGACTTGATATTAACGCATAGACGACACGCTGAGAATGAGAGAGAAAACAAATATGCCAATATTCTATGGTAAATGTAGTCATTCGCTGCGTTTTTTGTTTCCATTAAAATTGTGTCATTTTCCAGACATATTTCGTTTGAAACTTTTCTTTTTTATTTCTTTTTTTCGTCGAACAATCAATGTAACGATTATAAGCGAACGCGGAGCACGTCGCTTTTTCTTCGCGAGGAAGGTATTCGAAATTTTTTTTTTTCCATAGGCTTTGTAGTACTCATTTCAGTTTGACAATTAACTTAGTATATTTACAATGTTATAACGAAAAACCTGATGAATAAATGAAATGGATTATTTTAAGGATAACAGAAGGATCGAAGTTGTTAAGGATAATAAAAGGATTCAGTGATATATTATTTTTAAGTTGGAATTGAAAAAGATCGATTCTATCTGAAGAGAGACTAGAGTAATGAAAAAAAAGGTACGAGAAGTTGCTAATATCGGTTGATGAATGACGTGGACCGAGAGGAGATGAATTGAAACCAAAATAAAAAGGATGAGCTGGTAGAAGGTTGTGGCCTAATATTAATCTAGTAAACGAGATAATGTGCGACCTTCAGAGATCTAATTAAGAAATCAAGGGTGACGAGGGATTTCAGGGACAATTGATTTGTACCATTTCCTAGAAGTTGTATGTGACCACCATTCGGTTTTCCAAAACCGAATAAATATAAAAATAAATATTCAAATAGTCAAATAAAAATCGCTCACGCGTAGCCTGAGTGTATGCTACGTAGAATTTCCGTCGAAAAACTTTAGTTCGTTTGTGTTCTCGTCTCCCCTCCCACCATTTAATTCTTGCGTATCGCTCTATCCAATGTATATTCGCACTTCCACTATCATCCTTTGTACGTACGTGCGTACATTTTGAATTTGACCCGTGTAATTACCAACGTCTTATGAGTAGAAGATACTCGATACATTAATGCGTTTCGATCGCGGAACATTAGAAAAGTAAAACCGTGTTTGATAAATATAGCGACACAGTCGTTGTTAACTTTTCGTGGTCGTCGTAGTTCCAATTTCGTCCGAAATAAACGATAATTCGTTACGCAAGTCTGTACATGATATTTTGTTATTCCGCCACACATGCGTCGTCGTTATTTTTCGCGTTTATTTTTACAATTATTTAGGCTTATTCGTTTTTTTTTCATCAAACAGATCGTTTGAGTTCGTTCATATTTCGATAGTTGTATCACCATCACGCGCCAGTTATGTGTCTTTGTAAACAATTGTAAATTTTTATTTGTCGATATAATTGTCGGTAATTATTACAATTATAATAATTATTGTAATACGCGCTCGGCTCCGGTATTATTTCTATTAAAAATCTAAAAACAAAGGCTACCGGAACATTATAAAAAATGTCGGTTTTTCGCGCCGACGATTTTACGTAAATTTCCCGTGTATTTTTAATTTAAATATCTGAAAAAAATTCGCATATGTCATTACGGGATGTCTTCAAGTAGTGTGTGGGAATACAATATGTACTCACGTAAGTAAATAATAATTTATAACTAAATGCGCTTAAAAGCACTTAAAAAAAGCTACATTTTAAGGTAATTAGTTTTTAATTGATTATTAATATTTTTATGGATCGATACAAAAACGTATTTTTCTAGAGTTTGTACGCGCGCGTGCGAGTGCGCGCGTATATTCATTTATAGATCAGCCAAATACGGATGTTAAATATACGAGAGACGAATGGTGTGTTTTTTATTTATATATAATAATGTCGACGCCTAAGTAAAGTGAATATTTTATATTCTGTCGATTATTTCTGCTCGCCCGTTAGCAGCGGTTGATATATAAACGTAGTTTTCTAACTGAATGCACGGGCGCGATTCATTAATGGATCGGCCAAAACTGGATGTTAAATATACGAGAGACGATTGGTGTGTTTTTTATTTATATATAATAATGTCGACGCCTAAGTAAAGTGAATATTTTATATTCTGTCGATAATTTTCTGCTCGCCCGTTAACAGCGGTTGGTATATAAACGTAGTTTTCTAGCTGAATGCCCGCGAGAGTTCGCGGGTATATTCATTTATGGATCGGCCAAATACGGATGTTAAATAAACGAGAGATGAGTGGCTTGTGTATTTTATTTAAACCTAATAATGTCTACGCGTTTGTGACGATTTTAAAACTCGACCTTTTTTATTAAGGGCGGTGTTCGAGTAATATCGAACGGGAGATAATCGATTTGTGCTAATCACGCCGTTACGCCCAAATCGGTCGAGTTGTCGGCACGGATCGCGTATTCGCGACGAACGAAAACCGCTGAATTAGTACCGAAACGGCGTGTACAGGCCATTTACGCGACGACGTGTTGTCCGACGGAAATGCCAAGACGGCGGTCGCCGAAAAAGTAATGCACTTTTTTTCTGGCGAATAGCTACCAGACTTGCGCTCGGAAGTACGCCAACCGTCGGACAAATTGCGCGCACATAACCTCCAACATGGAGAAATGATGTCGCAGGCACCGTTCGTTTCGGTCGTATCCCTCCTTCGGAAAATCGTAGTCGAGAGACGCTCGAGTCGTTCCGCGGATAAGATCTCAAGATCTCAAGAGGCCGACGATGCTTCGTCAAACATTGGCGAACGTCGGGAAAACTATTACAGGATTGGTTTAAAAAACGCGTTGAAATAAATCGCCCAGTGGCTAGCGCGCCATGGAAGTTTGTCGAAGATAAGGCTCCAAAAGACGTATCCCGAAAAAAAATTACGAAGTGCACCTCATCACCATATCATACCCGCCTGCGTCATTGCCGGAGTTGTGGCGACGCATCTTGTTACATACACAGTCCGAGGATTGTAGTGGGGACGAGCGATTTAAATGTTATGTTCGACGTCCCCGAAATCCGTTTTTGCGCGCACGCCGTTCGGTGACGGGACTGCGCCATTAACGTACGTGCACGCCGCGAGAGACGCGAACGTATCATACGGG
>JAIPRN010003975.1:0-17823 GCA_025469175.1 Geopemphigus sp. TES_GeoC_2020 | reverse complement strand
GGACGGTTCGTTTTTTTTTTTTTTTCGAGTCGCCGCGGCGACGGTTGTTCCGTTGTCGTTATTGTGTCCCCCCCTTCCACACCGATTTACGACGTAACGGCGCGGGAAACGTAGTTGTTACGACGAAACGAAATTCTCGGTCTCCGACGGACCGGAAACTAGAAACGTCGCCGTAAAAACGATAACGTTTTCAATTTTGCTGTCCGATAAACGGCAAACTAGAAATCCGCCATATGACGGGGCCGAATCGCGTACGTATATATTCGGCTCGTCGTTTTAACGGTTACGCCGCCGTCGATAAAATCGAAATATCTTCGTTCGCGTTACCCATTGTGTATCGACATAATCCGGACGTACGATCGAATAATTCGTCTTGCCCACAGCGACGTTCGATTCGTAACGGACTCTAATTTTGGCGCGCGTTTTAATCACGCCGTAAAAACGTCGTGCCGAAAATGTTCAAAGCTATTTATGGAATTCGAACGGACACGCGCCGAAGTGTGTGAAAATGGGCGGGGCGCGCGTTATATTTATTACACCGTGCCCGACCGGCTCCGATAATTCCGCCATTGTTTCACCCGCGTGCAGCGACCGTTTGTCCGCGCCATCGATTAAACGGGCGTTTAAAACGCGTCCGGGGCCCGAAACGTCGGAATCGCGTCCCGAACGGCGGATCGGACCGCGCGGGATTGACGGCGGCCGGATTACTCGCCACGAATTTACCGACTTGGTAAAACGTTTCACTACGAAATACAATTCGTACGTGGACGCCGGCCGTGCCGAGACGTTTGCGTCGCCGGCTGAATAATCCGTCGGCGGCGCGTCCGAGTACACTGGGGGGGGGGGGTGCGGTAATATTGGAAATGTCGCCGTTTCCGTCGAAACGTTTACGGATAATCGCGCGACAATGGCCGTCGAGGCACCGGTTCAGGTGCCGGCGGAACGGCAGTCCGTCGACACGACGGGCGCCGAAAGTGTTTACGGAACGGGTTTCGGATAGACACGGGCCAGTCCGAACGACTTGCTGTCGAATGTATTGGAGTCTCCGTTACCCGTCACGTTCGCCGCTAATGAAAACACGGCAATTGACGTCCAATCGCTTATTATTAACGTACGGGCCAGTTTTCGGTTTCAACCGTCGGAACGTAAAAATTCGAACAAAGGTGAAATTATCGGCTAAACGATTTCGGGATGTCGTCGACCGGTTTTAAGGTACGGTCTGCTTTTGGCGATTAGTCGAAGCGTTTAAACGTGGCGTTTAATCGTTTACTCCCTTGAAAACGCGACTAGTGGTCTGTTTACTGATAAATCGGTTGTCAGTATTTTCGAATCCCGAAAACGACGTCGTGTAAACTGGCGTGTATTGCACAATACCTTTCGGAAGAAGCTGATGATGACGATATTTCGCTATTATCATAAAAGCGAAGAGCGATTCATAAAATGTTCGCTCAACGAAAATCGGAGCGGTGCACACCGATTATTATTTTTTAAATTATACAACGCTGGGTGCGTTGTAAACTTCGTCGATTAACGTTTCCGTCTTCCTCTTTGGACAAACTAAGTCTACTTCTTTCGGTACTCGTTTTGGACACTTGCTAGCCGCTTATCAATAATAAAACGATTCGAAAATACTTCCGAACGCGAATTATTCCAGTAGACGAACCACTAACCGAAAAAGCGCGCGACTAAATGAACGCGAGCGTTTAATTCGCGCCTGTCGACCGATTTCGCACGCGTCGTCGTGTCGCGACTTACGTCGACCATCTCTATAATACGCGTATTAAACCAATTGGATTAAACGCCTCGACTAATCGCCAAAAGCAGACCGTACCTTTGATGCCGTCACGAACGTATCGCGAACACGGCGTTTACCGGGCGCCGAGTCACCGTCGAAGGGACCGCGACCGTTGTATTGATAGTCAAGACGAACGGGAAACGCGATTAACGTACGAGGAGAACCGGTGTTTTCGTCGGACGTACACGACGAATACGCGCGCTCACACAATCGTAAAGATCCGAACGATACGAAATGATCGTTCGCGTAGTACATACATCACGCGGTCGCCGCCGGCCGTTTTTTACGAACTAATTACAGGGGGTGGCGCTATACGTCGAGAGTTATTGTTTCTATCCGTTCGCGCGGCGCGCTCGGTTATTATAATTGATTTGGCCCGTACGGCGTATTAAATATTCTGTACAGTCACCGGTGCACGCGCGTAAACGTATACCTGCGCGCGCGTATTGTACGTATGACGTCCGTTTGGGAAACGACGCGGTGTCCGTGATTTATATACCGGCCGAGACGACGTGGACGACGGTCCGTCGCTCGCACGCAATTAAAACCGAAAAGGAATAATTCACGTCCGAGGCGGTGCTCCGCTATAAATTTCCGAGTGCCGATTAAGAGTTGCGCGCACCCGTCTCGTGTGTTGGTGTGTACGGGCGTCTGTTCGCCTATATCTATATATATATATATTATAAATCGTATTACCTATACGATCGGGTCTCGCGTCTGAACAGAGAAAAAATAAATAAAACGAAAATTATTACGACGCGCCGCCCGCAACGACCACAGACGTCTTTCGTATAATTCGTATTTATTCGTCGGCCGAGGAAAAAATTAATTTGTTCACCGGCAATCGATTCGTGCGCCGTTACGGTACACGCGCGCGGTTACTACAGTTATTACGACGACGAAACGATCCCTCCGACCGGTGCACATACGATGTGTAGCCGCCGTCGTTTTCGCCGACGGACCATCCGTAATAATTTGATTCGATCGCGATTTCGTACAACGGGACGCGTCCCCCCCCCCTCGATAATAAAATAACGTTAACGTTCGCGCCCGATTTTCGGTTAACACGGTCGACCTCGTTTCCGCGTTTAATCATCCGGCGGACGCGTCGGCGGAGCCACGGGCGCGTTTACAAAACGGTCGCCTAACCTAATCGACGTGTTTTTGTCCAACGACGATATCGCGCCCGTATAACGGCGTGACGTCGCCGTTCCGGCCACAATCTGACGGCGGACGCGGCAAATACGAACGGTGTCCACCGCCCGACTTTTTTAACCGTAAACGACGACGACGACGACGACACGTATCGCGAGTCGTCGATCGTGTTTCGCTGTACACGTCGGATACATATTCCCGGTGGACGGACGGTTTTATTTGTTTATTTTCGTGTCCTCCTCTCCCGGGGATCGATCACGTCGCCGACGGTACGATTTATTTTACGCGCTTAATCCGTTCGCGCGCGCCCGAACCTTCCGCTCTCGACCCCCCCCCACCGGCCCACGGACGCGCAAACCGTTCGGGTAATTACCGCTTTACCGTACGTTAACAACGTTTATCGGACTGAGAAGACAGCCCGTCGGATTTCGTATCTTGGCACGCGATCGTCTCGTTTGTTTACGAGAAACGAATTTTTCGAAACGAAAAAAAAAACGCCGTCCTTCCCGAAACCGTTCGCTGGCCCACTGTTCTGGACACGAATTCGTTCCATCACGCGCAGGCGAACCAACGACCCGACGGCCGATTTACTTCCGTCGCTGACCCGTACATTGGCCGCCAGTGTTCCCGTTTTTCGCGGTTAACGCGCGCCGTTTTAACTATCGGTCGTCCCCCTGCCCATCCCATCGGCCGCGTATCGTCACCGGACTTTGCGGCGCTTTGTTTACGACCCCGACATTCGCGTCCGTACACGCGGGTAAAAAACGAGACGCCAAATGTCGCCCGGTAACTTTTTCGAACCGTTTTCCCCCAACGAGACAGTTCGTGGTCGGCCGGCACTGCGCGAAACACCGTCGTCCTTAAAGCAGCGCGCCAACGACGAGGACATCTACGGCACCCGCGGATACTTAACGTCGAAACGTCCGTGACCGCGGCAACTCCCCATTTTCCAATACGATACGTACGATTTACGGGATTTACGTTCGACGTTCGTTCAAGCGCACCGTGTCCGTCTCTCCACCCCGAGCGCCGATATTATCGTTTTTTTTTTTTGTCCGCGGCGGTATTCCGGCACACTACGGCGTGACCGACGACGGGTCGCGTGTTCTTCGTCGTTTTTCGACGTGAGCCGAAGTCGTCTTCGATTTACCGTTCGGCGTACCATCCAACCCGTAGGCACCGCGCCGAATACCGACTTCCGGGGGACGATCGATCCCTTCGAACGGCGCTATAAAACGATTTCGATCGTCGGAATTCAGACGCCCCGACCGGGCTTGACGTCCGGTCAAATGTCGAGTCGACGACTATTCGCCAAAAACCAGGGCCGGTATCCCGAAACGTACGTCCAGAGTGGACGACACTACCAGAAACACACGGCACTCGAACCGACATCTATATCGACCGTCTAACGGGCTGTCCGATTGGCCATCGCCTCCACGGTGGCTTTCGCGTACGTACATTATAGTTACGTTTAACGTTGAAAATCCCGTTTACCCGGGAAATCGAAATGGATAGACAATTTATTCGCTCTCGTTCGATCGTTTCGCGTTCGCGTCTACAGGCGACGGGATACACGCGATTGGATCGCGTCGTGTTTTTTCTTTTGTTTACACAATCACGTACGTAATAAAACGCTCGTAACTCGCCGTCGTCAACGATGGCCGTCCGTCCGCGGCTGTCGTCGACCGATCCGTTAGAGATTCTTCTCTAACGTCGTAATGAGCGCGCCGAACCGATCGGTTTCGTTTATTTCGCACGCAATAGACACGCGTCGTCGCCCGACGGTTAGACCAAAACGTTTTGCCCGAACGCGAGCAACTACGGCCCGACGGTATGTGTATGTGTATATATACCGTTAACTACACCGGCGCGCGCGAATCGTGAACAGCGAAATGAAGAAAAATTGTTTTGACGAATTTTCGTCGACACTTATACTCGTCGAATTGTAATTACGAACGGTATTAGAAGCGTATTATACGCGAAACGTTCGATATCGTAACCGTCTATTTTCGTACAGGAACATAATTACTTACCGCGTCCGGTATCCGGTAATTAATTGAACGTTCCGTCACCGGCGCGCACGTACGTTCATTCCGTTTCGTCAACGAATTCGGTTTCTAAACGATCGTAGAATGTATTGGACGATCACGACGAACGTGAAACACTCGTGAGCGCCAATTACCGTATTTACGGTTTAGGACGTTTTAGATCTAATAACGATCACGGGTAACTGGGAATACGGTTGTTTATTAATGTCGGGTTACGAGAGCCGCCGGTCTACGTCGACGTTTTTCTCACGAATACTCGAAATACGTCTTTAAGTACGCGTTACTTAACACCAGTGCGTTCGAATACATTAGTTTTTACGAGCTCGTCGCGTCGGAATAATTTTACGACACGAATAATAATAATAAACTACGTATTTTCCACCGCCGGTTGGCGTTCCATCGCCCGAGACCGTTTCGCGTATTCGTCGAAATAATTATAATATGCTAGCTCGTTACGTGTGTGTTGTGTATCTATATATATATATTTGACGGTACGAAATGGATTGGCCAATTACCCATTAATCGTTATCGTACGGTACCGTAAATAAAACGGAGTATTTCGGCGTGTACCGTATTTCGGAGCGCGCGGACCGTACAGCGGCGATAACCGGTTACCGTAAAAGTTCATCGCGGTTCGCGACGTACACACGCTGCCCGCGCTCGCGAAACCGCGGCTGTAATATTTTTATACTCCCGAAACTCGTACAATACAATCGTGTTCGGGTATTATTGCGGCCGTTCCAACGACAGACGGGTTCCGTGCAATGTTACACGGGCGTACCGGCGTCGATACGTAATACATAAATACCGAAACGTTCGCTCGGAGCCAACCTAGAAACGATCGAATGTCGGCCGTACGCGACGGTACATCCCGAAATCGTTTTTATAAACGCGCGCGGGGAGGATAAACGCGAACCGTCACCAGCGGGATGTACGAAAATACACGAAAACTCGTGGCGCGCGCGATCGATAAATCTATCGACACCCGGTCCGTACCGGCGGCGGGACGCGAGACGGAAATTATTTCGAAATCGCTTGTCACGGCAGCGACACGACCGCGGCGGTGCCAGCGGATGATTAGCTCTGCCGATGACAGTGGACCCGGTGATTTGTGCGCGCGCGCGGTCGGAGTTATACTTAAACTAGTCGTCATTGTACCCCGTCATACGGTCGCGGCGGAAAATCGTAAACGCGTTAACGTCGTATAGTTGTCGACGTCTCGTCCGAGTGATGGGAGGCGCACGCGCACACGAGGAATTCCGTCAACACGCCCGAACGGCACTTTGGTTATTCCGTTTTCGAAAGGCGCCGTGGCGGCGGTACGCTGCCCGTAAAAACAAGTTCGGGTAAACACGGCCCGTTTTAGCCGGCACAGTTCGTTTGACGTCCCGATAAACGTCGCGCGCGCCGACATTTTCCGTGTTCTACGGGTCGACACCGACGACCAACGCGCGTCCGTCGCCGGGACTAATTTGTTCCGTACCGTTTTGACGACCGGCTCGGCGGCAGCGTAAAACACTGTCCGGTTTAATCCGTCGTAGCGTTCATCTGAAATGCCGAAAATGCGCGTTCGAACACGGGGCGGAAATAGGCGCCCGGAGAAAGCGCGACCGTGTCGCGGACGTGACGAGTGCCGCGACGGGTTGTCGTACACACGAACCGAAGAACGTCCCCGTCAACGTTTTCCAGTTACCGTAATAGAACGAATACGCTCGGTACCGGCGGCGTCGTTAATTGGTGAACGGTAGCGGACTCTATCCCAAGGAAACGGCCGAAACGAATATGGTTTACCGAAACGATAGTGGCGACACCGCCGTGATAATCGGTCGGCGTAAAACATACGCGACAACAACGCGTTCGCCGTTATTTAGTGACGTAAAATACTTTCGATTATCGCTGTTCGTAACCGTCCAGGAAACGTATTATTTACCCGGGCAACACGTCGATAATATATCAAACGCGGTAAACGTTCGCGTTATAAAACGAAAAAACCGATCGGGCCGCGCACTATTCACGCTTCGGCATAAACGAATTGTTTTCCCCGGCCAATAATTTTATCGAGCGCCCAATGTTCGCGCCGTGAAAATTCGATAAACGTCCCACGGCGGCCGAATCGATATCGGCGTTAACCGCGCGTACGTCCGTTTATTCCCGTGGTCTACATACGATAAACGGCGTAGAGCACGATTTTCTATTTGAATACGAAAATTTAGAAAAAAAAACCGGTTTTCTCCGTTTCCGCGCATACTGCGCCATCGACGACGGCCGTTTCATTTGGCAATCGCCAGTGTACGTACGGTAGCGCGTATTACGCGAGATATTCAAGAGTTCGAAATCGATACAGCACACGAATCCGGGAATAATCATTTTTACGCGGCGTTCGAATAACGACGGGAGACAAATGGCGTGAAAATCGAAACCAAATAGCGATCGTTTACGGCCGTTCGTTTAATCGTAAATAATAATAATAAAAAAAAGGGCTTCGTATAAAATCAAACCGGCTATTATTTACGACGCTCGCTCGGCTTTACCGTAAATGGTGTTCGACTTTAAATACCCCGCGGAAACGAACTTGTGTAACAATGTTACTGGCACAAACGACGCAGTATTTTCAATTCGTCAACGCGAAACGAAACGGACCGGGAAAGACGCACGGCGTTACCGAATTGAAAATCGAATTATGAATCTCGACGCGATATCCGTTTGTGTTTCGTTCACCTACGGGCTAAGGAACGTACTCGGGGAGACGCTTAATTATCCGGTATGAACGAAAAAACCTCGGGGTTGTTCGCTCGTGTATACGTGCGTGGAACTTATTCGGATTTCCGTAACATGGCGCCCGAACCGGGCGCGTTATTTAGCTATAGCGCGTTCGTTCGTTATTAGGAGAACGAACAAAAAAACAAAAAAATAAGGGGAAAACAAATCGAATTTGCCGGATATATTTTTTACTGCGCGCGCCGGATCGATTTCTCCTTTTTAATTTCGTAAACGACGAACGGCGGCGCTATAGCGCGTGTAATCTGTTTGAACGGCGTCTTGTCGGCACACTCGACGAAAATCGTCAAAGAAAACGCGGAAGATAAAACGGGGACCGTTTTGGGACGCGCACATTTGTCGCTACGTAATATAGTCGCGTACGCCTCTACACGCGCGTTGTACGTACGAATACGGTTTTTAGTCGTATTGTTAAATGTTCGCTAAGCGAATTGGACACGCCGATCGTACGAGATTAGCGAAACAACCGAGTGAAATAGAACATGACGCCGAAAAACAAGAACCGTTCGATGGCCAAACGTGCGATTATCGCGTACGATTTGGCGGCGTGTAAACGTAACGTACGTAGTCAGCGGTCGGCAAATTGTTTACGACGTGTGCGTTGTGAATCGCGGCGTGGTCGGAACAGTTCGTCGAGGTAAATATTTACGAATACGTGTAACGGAACGGCATTGGTGATGTATATTGCCGACGACCTCGGCACCGATTCGACGTGTAAAAATCTAAACGGACGCTGTGGGGAATTTTTCGGGAATTCAACAGAAGTAACCTAGCGGTTCCGCAACGGACGGTAAAACGAGCGTTTCGGGCCGCTATAAAATTATCGTGAAAAAAAACGAAATTTCTCGTTTCTACGATAACACTGCGCGCGCGCGTACGCGGACGTTCGTAGGCGCGTTATACGTAGACGTATATATCGTCGACTCGCCAGTGTGGGACGCGGATTGACTGACGTGCCGTCGACGTCGTTCGACGATGACATGCAGCGTCTGCAGCCCGAGAGTATCAATATTCATCAATCTTTGGCACGTCATAAAGTTAACGTCAGCACCGAATCCCGCGGACGACTCTTCTATATATATATATATATATATGTGTGTGTGCGTGTATTATGACTTCACGCAGACATTGATGGAATGGTTTCCGTAAAAACACTTCCGTCGTCCCGCGAGGGTTCCCTATCCTAATACGTTATTGTTTGGTCAACCGACTCCTATCGCTCACCCGAGTTTTACCCGCGCGCGAATAATAACGCCTAACCGTATATAACACGACGCTCGTCGTCACCAATACGAGCGCACGCGTAATAGGGTCTACTACTATACGCGCGTCTCCGGTGTGTTTTCCCGTTTCTGAAACACGACGACGTCGTCGATTATGAATCGCCGTTTTACACGATCGCCGACAAATTAAGGAAAACGAATCGAAAATTAGAAACAAAAAAAAAAACCCGTCGAGTCCGGTTAGGTTAGCGAACGGTCGTTTGACGATCGTATTGAAAAGTTGCTGGCGCACTACGCCGTGGTGGCGCGTGTTCACTTCCGACCGTCGTAAAAACCGTAGTAAGACGATCGTTTTCGATATCGAACGTGTGGGTAGGAGGGGAAATTTAGCGATTTCCCGTCAACGTTAGATTCGCCCGATCCGTCGATAACGACGCGATTTATTATTCGCGGAACGCACGTTTTTTATAACGCCTACGCAAATACCGGCCGTCGCTCTCTATATTGGATAATCGACTACTCGCCACCGTTCCGGTCGTAAATTTCGATTCGGCGTTTGTACGTTCCGAACCGAATTGGCAATTTTTAAAAGGGCGCCGGCGACGATCGTATTCCGTTTACCAGACGGTGCGATTATTCGCGTGTAACAAGATGGTACCAAGAATCACGGGGATCGCGGTTAAATGGTTACCACGGTACAAATAAGACGACCGAGCAGTGGAAAAGGACGGGGGGGGAGGTAAAGTTGATTTTGGCCGATATATTTGACAGGCAGAGACGCGTTGGTTATTTCGTGATCGGTCGAGTAAACGTTATTTCACGTACGCCACTGCGTGTCGGGTACAAACTGCTCGCGTTTATTGAACAACGCTGATTAACGTTCCCGAACGTATTTACTATAATTCGAAAAACGAATCGCTCGTCCACCCACCACCGAAATAATTTACTCCAAGTTTCTGCGCCGTCGATCGACTCGACCGTTGCCGAACGATCCACACGGTCGTTGACCGAATCCCGGGTACTCGCGATGAAACTGGGAACGCCGCCATTTCGGCGGGCCGCGCGGCGCGTAGTGAGCGATCTAACGAGATCGCGTGGTTTTCAACTTAAATCCTCGTCGTTTTCAGGCGGACCGACTTTTAATCACGCGGTTACGCAGTTACCGCCACGACGACCGCGCTCGGTCGGCTCACACGCCGCCGTCGCCATGAGCTAATGTGGTTCACCGACGCGAGAATACACTATTTGCCGCGCGCTGTCACAATAATTAGACGCCCACGCACACGCGTACGAACTCGTACGTCGGTTCGCGAAATAGTCTTGCGGGGCAATTAAAACGCGCGCCGCGCCACTGACGTTCTACTATTCGGCGTGCCACGGCCCGTGGTACGCGTACCGGTGCACGCACGCATTTAACGCATCGCCGCCGCGGAGTGGTTATCGCGGTAGCCGTTTATAACGCCCGTGACTGGCTTACGCTTCCCGGTCACGGTACCATCCGACTATACGCGCACAATGCCGTACGAGTTACGTACCCGGTGAAAATAGCGACGCGTCGATTTTCGTGAAGCGAGAAAAAAAAACGCCCAAGTCGACAACGAAATTGGAACTTAGGTTTAAATCGGTTCAATCCGCTATCGGTATAGGTTGGGTTACATCGAGTTCACCAGCGTAAGCATTGTTCGCTGGTGTCTATCGCCTATGATTTTCGTAGAACGACGGGCGGTATGGGCGGAAACTTTCGATTCGTTTGCCGGTGAAAAGCAATTGGTTCGAAGCTACGAAAACGAAAAACGAAATTCAATAACGAATTTCGCCATTTCGAAATTTACTTAACCGCGTACGGACTTAACGTCGTATATAAAGCTCCCCGAGATTGGACGGTGATTATACCTAAATACGTTTTACGATGATAAAATGTCCGTATACAATAGACTACAAAGGACCGGGCGAGTTATTAGTCGTTTCATTTGTTTCGTAAGTTACCGTCGTTGTAAACACGTCAAATCGATTTATGCCGGCGAGTGTGCAGAGGCAACGCGCCAAGTACTAGAGAAGGTAAGGACGTCGTCGTATATTTTTAAAACTTTCCCCCCCCCCCGTTATTATATTCGTTTCGTACGACGTCCTCGGGCGAATTTCCCGGGTACAATTTTATTATTGAAACGTATTATTATTTATACACGCTTGGCGTGTACTATTACGCGTAAAGAAAACGATCAGTTCGGTTGATCGAAAGTAATTTTTCGGTTCGTACCATTTGTTTGGCAGTTTTCGTATACCATCAGCGTCCGTGCCCCGAAGTTGAATCGCGCGAAAACGATTATGGACGCACCCGGCACTGGAAGAACGGGCGATTTCTGCACGGGGCTCGCGAGAATGAACGCTCGACGGAAATTTTCGAAAATGCGACGCCTAATCCAATCGCAATGACGTTCGTATCGACGATTGTTGTTAAGAAAAGAATAACTACGCCAGACATCGTCGCCTATGTTTCCGCAGACCTCGTGGTATTCGTTTATCAACAATATGTTAATCGTATTGTAAAATATGAAACACACTCGCGCAGAGCATTACGTACATAATAGACGACTACTATTTATTTTGTTCGCCATTTCGGTTGAATAAGACCGCGGAAAACCTCCCCGTCGAACTCGCTTAACTAGTGGATACTGTGCAATTGCGCAATTACTCGTATGAGTTTGTACGAAAAAATTACGCTCGGTGTACACCACGTGCTCAGTTTCACATTAAATAACGGTTTATTAAACAACTGGCGTGCTTACTTTAAAACGTTTAGGACGAAATTACGTTTTGCCAATAAACGTTTCACTCCAATTTCGTTATCCTAACGATTATTTAGCGTGGACTCGTTAATTGTGTTCCACTTGTACGCGTGTTAGCAGATTTATGTATATTAACACGAGTAATAAGGTTTAAAATTAATCGCCTCTTTTTATTAAACGTTCTTATCTAAATAGACGATATGAATATCGGACGTTCGTAATATATCGAATATTCGCGAACATAATTCCATATAATTTATAAACAACGATATTCCTTAAACAAAAACTAATATTATTAAAAATTTTAGCGAAAAAACGTTTAAAATTAGTTGTTGCGACACGCGTTTGTTTATTAGCAACGTAATATTGCCGAAATAAATATACGTTTTTCTTCGACCGAAATTAGGAATTATAAATAGTTTCGGTAATAAATGGACAATAACAATGCGCGGCAAGTCGCTAGAAGGTAATATTGATATATTTTTTTTTTGTGGGGGCGAAGGGAAGTTCTAACATAGTGTTTTTGAAATCCTATCGAAACGAAAACATTGTCTTTATGTGAAACTATATGGTATACACGAGTTACCAATTTGATTTTTGTTAATTTCATCTAGTTTCTCTCTGGCATAGTATTTGTGTATACACACACACACACGCGCGCGCGCCCACACCTATACACACACACACACACACACACATATATATATATATATATATATATAAATAAAATAACTACGTAGCAAAAAAGAGGGTAGGTATGTATGAAATTTGAAAGGGGAGAAATCGTACAGAAAAACAATTATTAATAAATCATTATTTTCTTAGAAATGTCGGTAGGTAAAATGTCGGCGACAGGAAAAGGGAAGTTTAAAACACGGGCAGGGTGGTAATAAAACATATAAAAAGATACCAGAAATCACGAAGCGGGTTTTTTGAAATCACAAATCATGCGTTGACATTTCGGAGATAACATTTGACTTTTATGGAATGTAAATAATTTTTCGATTTTGGTATCGTCGATTTCCAACGTTATATTTGCACGGGAAATAGCGCACGAATATGTCACGTCATATATTTTATTGTGGTAACTAAGTTAAATTCTTAATTGAATTTTTTTCTTAGTCTTCTTAATAATAATTATCATTATAATAATTATAATAATCGGTAGCGTAATTCGAGCATTTTTCCGTGGGGAGGGATGTCCGAAATTTTTAGGGGTCCTACAGGTTCCTGATAAGTGGATTACCCTATACATTTATTAATAGACTGTAACATTTTATTTTGAAGGGAACCTCGTCGTTTTTAATCGATTCAGCCTACGTTCAATAATCAATTAGAACGTTGCTACTAGACAAGAAGAATGTCATTACCGATGTTAAACTGAAAGTTAAATTTTTACCGTGGCAAAATCACAAATGACGATTTAAACGATATAAAAACACACCTATAGTTTTCGCAGTAAGGCTATATGTGAACGCAAACTAGAGACGCGTTTTCATTAGCGCGCGTAAGAAACGAACGGGACTATGAAATCTGGAACAACAGTCATAAAGTTGTCGTATAATTTTTTACGAACTTGAGTGGATCGGAAACGGCGTTTTTTTTTCTATTTTAAACATAAAACCTAGACGAAAATTCGACCGCCTCTAATCGAATTTAATTATTTTCTCGTTTTATTATTTTGAAATATATTTGTTCGTACAGTTATTCTACGTGATCCGGTTCTCACGGGGATTAAACGTTTATTCCGATCTTGATATAACGTGACCATTTTATGTGTATAACGTGTTTTTTTACATATATTTACGAACATCTTTTCTCATTTAACACAAAACTTCGAATTTTCGAAAGAATTTATAACTTATGCACCATACATAATTAATGATAACGTATTATTAAATGTATACAATTAGGTTAAATAAAATGCTTTGTAAATTACTCGAACTCTTAACAAGTATTTACAAATTAATTTAACGGTGCGCAATCACGTTGACAACTTATTTACTTAGTTAAATTTACTAATTAAGTACCGTTTTAGTTTAAAGTTACACTGTACGCGCACAATATATTTTGTTATATTCGATTACGTAACTTCGGGAATCAGAATCTGAATTTTTTTACTAACTACACGAGTACGGCCCATTTAATTTACACTATAGAACATTATTCAGCCGTTCACGAACGAATATTTAAGAAAGTTGAAAATTGTTTGAAAATCAATTCAGAATCGAGTCGTCACAATCCGCTTTCAATTTATATGAACGTGAAAAATGTCATTCTCCATTTCGAATATTAAACTTGCGTCGATTCAAAAACGTAAAACGCAAATATTATTAATAATATATATGGAACTCGTGTTTACGCGCGGATATACATGCAAACGTGTTGACGGGTTTTTGAGAACAATTGTTTCCGACAATGGTTACGGAATAACGTTAATAGATAGAAATTTCGTTTCAACGTAATAACGAAAAAGGGGGGGATCCTCGTCAGAAATGTCCACATTTTTAAATTCACTGGATTACGTTATTATTACGTAGCCCTCGACGTGATAAAAACACGTAAATTCGTCGAAATTTGATTCGTAGTTGTTTCGATTATATCGTTGAAAGCACCGACGGATACGTGAAATTATAATTAACAGCGCGGCGAAACTTTCGAAAATTCAAGGAGTGAAAAGGGGGTTGTTTTTTTTTACCTACGGGTTCGGCGGCAAGCAGTCGAAACGAAAAATTCCAACATCGTTTCTACGGGACACCCGGCTAGCGCGAAATTGTAAAACGTTCCGTCGTTTTCGGTGTTCGGTTTTCGTTAAAGTAGACGTACCACCGTCGACGGTTTTTTTCGCCGAAATTTCACCGACATTGACGGGTATATATTGTAGTACACCAGAGCCCGACCGCTCCGCGACGGTACAGAGTTGCGAGATAACAACAACAACGACGACGACGACGACAATACATCAAGTCGCCGACGGCCAGGACCCTCGACCCGAAGGACATGACGACTTAATAATATACACACATACGTACGTACCGCCTGCCTGTCCAGACCCTCCGTCGCGTTTTCGTGTACGTTAATAAAAAACAATATTTACATATATATATTTATACGGGTACGACGTGTCGTTGCGCGGTGAAAACGTATACGTCACACGAATATTATCTGGCGGACGAGAATTAATTTTTCAACCGTTTCCACTTCGTTTATCACAACAAAGACATACATCACATACGCACATACACACTCTGCTGGCGCGTACACGACGAGCGGCTATTTGTTGGCGCATTAATTAGCCTCGTACGCCGTGACGTACGATAATATTTTCTCGGACGCCCCTAAACGTTTTAAAACGGATCAGTGTACACGGAGTCGAGTTTGTCGTAACGTCAA
Source organism: Geopemphigus sp. TES_GeoC_2020 (assembly GCA_025469175.1). NCBI lineage: Eukaryota > Metazoa > Arthropoda > Insecta > Hemiptera > Aphididae > Geopemphigus > Geopemphigus sp. TES_GeoC_2020. Next base: position 2,645 of record JAIPRN010003975.1, on the reverse strand, counting down.
TATCGTGTGGGGCGGGCGGTGGTACGAACAATCGGGACGGTCGAATGGGAACGAAAACGGTCGAAACAAAACGCGTTGTCGTTAGATCGACGATATATATGATTATTTTCTGAAAATTGTATTTAATTGCAAAATAAACCTGTAGGGTTATATTTTAATTTTCAAATTCCTATATATACAATTATAATTCGTACTTAAATATACATCTCGAGATTAAAATACACGCTAAGATCTTTTATATATTATATGATTTTCGAGCACTCTTCAGTTGATATCCTTTCTTACCGTTTTTATTTCGGTAACTTTAAACTCGACCCTACAGTGTCCGCACTCACATTCATACACACACACACACACACACACACACACACACACACACACATACGCACGCGCGGTTATATGCGTTTTCCCTTTTTCGATATTCCCAAGAGTACAATTGGCACGTGGTGCACGAAGAATAAAAGTCATCCAATCATCGGATATATAGAGTGGACACGGACTTAACGTCGACTTTATTAAAAAAGGAAGACAATGGAGCGTATTGTACAATCACATCCACGCGAGTCTCTTAGAGACGCGAAAATAAAATGAACGTATACCGTAAATTAGAAACTGTATTTGTCTAAAATTTTTTTGAAGAATTCCACGTATTGTTTGTAATATTGCTAATGACAGTCGTAATGTTCGTTTTATTTTCAAATATTAAATGTTAAACTAATTCGCTCGATTTTAATAACGGCATTGTTAATACGTTAGATACGGTCTCCAAGTATTACTTCTTTCATATTGTCAAGACAATCTAACGACTCTTAAATAATAAGAGTTTTACAAGAACATCGATTTAACACCGGAATATTATCAAGGATTTTTTTAATTAGTAATAAAAATTTGCTAAGAATTTCTTTGATTTTACTAGGATATTTTGAAACTATTCTAGAGCTTCGATTAATTATAGGATAAAAAAACAAATATGCTGGTGCTAACATGACGCTTCACAGACACTTTAAAAAATAAATTTTTTATAAATTAAAATTTATTCAAATAGATTCGTAATTAAACCGACGAATATTTTAAGATTATTATACGAATACATTTTGTAACGATAATCTAAGTCTCTTAAACGAAAATAATTTACAAAGTATTAAGCTTAGACAACTGCATTTCGAGTTTTATATTGGTATGAAATTTTCATAATCGGAAAAGAATTTGGAAACGGTTTAATTTAGAAAACTGCTTTTTTGAGTTTTACGTAGGCCTAAAATATTCAAAAAAGTTTCTTCCAAAACTATTTAGAGTAAGGTGCCATTCCCTTTGTATTCCACTTTCGAATTTGGCACCAAACCCGAGGCTTTAGTATTCTTCGTTTGTTCTTTTTCGTTACGAAACTCCCGTCATTTCTTTCATCCTTTTCCAACACATAGAGTCGGTTTTAGATGAGGGTGCTATAGAATCGTTGGCATTCCCATTTCTGAATGTCGGCATCAAACCCGGAGCTTCGATTAGTCTTCGTTTGTTCTTTTTTATTCCGCCGTTGTTCTATCGCCATTCTCGACTCAGACTTGATTTGCGTTGAGAGTATCACAAAAATGTCACCACTCCCATATTTGAATTTCAAATATTTTTTTGTCGTTTGTTCTATATCTTTTTCAGTACTCCTTAAAATCCCGTCATTTGTTCTATTCCTATTCCCGATTTCTAATTAATTCACTATGAGGTTATAATTTGTATTATAAGGCTCATCAGAATGTAAAATAATCTTTTTCACGTATTTATTTTGTAAAATTATATATAAGAACCATATGAACGCTCAACCTGAAGGATCAGTCCACGCCAACCATTTAAGTTTAGCGTGGAGTTATTGCAGTACACACTATATAAATTGTACACTGGACAATGGCTGCGCCACTTTCCCTACCCAAATAAATAAATAAATAAATAAATAAATAAATAAATAAATATATATATATATATATATATATTAATATATAAAACAAATTTTTCACTAATCGAAAGTTTCGAGTGTGATACCGACATTAAAAAATGAGAGTGTCATCGTTTCTACAGAAACTCCATCGAAAATCGACTTCAAATCCAGAAAAAGGATAAAAAACTACTAGTTTTATAAAGAAAAAGAACAAATAAAGAACAATCGAAAACCTCGAGTTAGGTACCGAAACTTGAATGTTAGATATTAAAGAAAAATTCTTTCTAAAATAACCTGTCGGCTAAAAATAACATAGAATTAGTAAAACAATTATCAGCTGTTAAAAATACGTTCGCTAATAATCATCGTTGAATGCAGTTATATTATTTCCGGGCATTATATTAGAAAGAACCGCTGTTCTTTGGTTAATCGAAAAACTAATTTAAATATAAAATTTGGTAAAAATGACGATTTAATAATGTTGATTAATATTAAAGTTAATCGATTGTATACGTTCATAAATGTCGTTAAAAAATCGATTAATAAAATAAAACATAAATTAAATTCGACCATGAAGGAACCGAAAGAAGAATTATTGGCCCGTTGTTTTTTTTCTAAAAAGAAAACAAAATAATTTAAAATTGAAAATACGTTATACGAACTCTGATCGTATTATTAAAACGAGTAACTAACGGTAAACAATAAAAATGTTCGGTAAACT
>JAIPRN010003974.1:0-17824 GCA_025469175.1 Geopemphigus sp. TES_GeoC_2020 | reverse complement strand
GTTAATATTGTTGTGCACCATCCGTCTCAAGTTTAGGCATTTGAAAAACCGCCGTCGGTTGTAATTCCAGTAGTCAGTTAAGATTTGGTAGTGGGTTCGTTTAGGACCACACGAGTGGTTTAAGGTTGGATAGAATTAACGAGTCGGGTAGATTATTAAAATATAATTATATTATGTCTTACAGTACCTTTACGATTATTCGTTAGCACATCGAGGTTAATTACTCCGTAACGAACCGGATATTACGAAATAAACGATTTCGCGTTTGTTAAAACAAAAACAATTTGTACGATCGTCGGCAAAATGTAACGGTCGTTCGGATTCGTCGTTTTCGGAAACACCGGGCGATATATGTTTTACCGTCGTACACGCGTCCTCCTCGGAGTAAAATTGTTTTTTATTCCTAGCTGAGACGGTTTTGTGGCTATTGCCCCACTCGTAATCCATTTTCATGCACCGTACACGGAAATACGAGGGATATTTTGTTCGCCAATCGACCACCGTTCGTACAATCGACGTTGTATTTCGAACGTTTTGTTTCAAAAAAAAAAAAAAAAATGGTAAACTATCCAATTACGAAAGGTCGTACTTGAAACGGCCGTCCGCTGGAATACTTTACCGGAACAAAACACCGCACGATCGAAACCGCTCGCCCGTCGTATATTCCTTTTAGCTCGGACGTGTACTAGTTAGACGCGTACGAGCGTACGAATACGTTTTTTGTCCGCGTTTATTTACGCGCGCATATAGATTATTTGTGTCCGGTGTGGCGTTTTTCGTTTTCAGCCATTCGCCGTAGCGCTAAATCGTTACTTTATAACAGTACTACAACTCGTAAACGACGACGTCTGCCCGTAATATACGTACACGTACGCCGTCGCGTATGAAAAACTTTACCGTCCTCTCCATCCGCGCGTAAATTTACCGAAAAACGAAGCCGAAATTTCCGCGCGTTTCGTCGATCAAATTGGACGCGTCGCGTACGCCCCTCGCTGACCGGCGTACATTTTCGCGCGCCATTCGACGTCGGCAATTTCGTTTCGTCGTTGGTCTAACCGTCCACTTACGAACGACGACGTGGCGCGACACGCGGACGCCCGACTATTATTTAATAAACCGCGGAGACCGATACATTCGTCGTATCCGTACGTCACGCGACTCGTCCATTTACGCGATTAACCATTACGACGATGTCGGGCGGTGTGGCCTTACGGCCGGCGTAATACGGCGATTGTGCGTGGACGGATACTAATCGTCGATGAAACAATCGAAATGAAACGAACCGCCCCGCAAACGAGTTTCTGATACTACGCGTTCGTACGGGTCGGTTTTATCGTTTCCGAACGCGCCTCGATATCGTTGACGGGACAATGCATTACGTGTACGTTAATCACCGTAGACGTTCTCGTGTTCGGCGCGTTTTCATAAAGGCGCCAAAACGGTAGTTCCGCGCGATAACGCGCGTATAAATATTTGTCCAAGCCGTCGGCTAAAAAAGAATAATACGCTAGAACGTTATTCGGTATTTTGCGCGTTTAATTACGAAACGCCACGAGTAGCCCTGTCAGGGAAGTACCAACTACCCAGCCGAACTAATTCCGTACCGTACGCCGTATTGACTATTTATATAAGCCCCATTGTCAAAATACGAATTATTACGCCGAATACGCGCGTACGGCGGACTAACGAGGTGTATTTTTAAAAAAACGGTAATTTATTCCGGAAACGGCGAGGCGTGCGTTTGTTTTCGAAACTACGTCGTTTCGGTTTTAATCAGCCCGTACCGACGTCGGTTATTTTTTGTACGTGACGACCGACGGTCGCGCGTAATAACTATAGACTTCGTTTTTGTTCGTCCAAAATTGTTACTTTTTCCGATTCGACGGATTAATATCACCGAATAAAATTGTTATTACGTAACCATTATATAGTTATATGTATTGGTATATATACCAATAAAATGATTTACGATACCATATAAACAACTAACCCGGTATATTGAACAAGATGTCGAATTTGTCGGACGAAATCAACTTGAAAAACGCGTATGCGTATATGTATATTGTTCTACTCTTGTTCGTGACCACGTCTCTTATCGGATTAAGAAACGACGTGTCACGTAAACACGACTTTAACGTCGTACGTCGATATTACGGCGGAATTGTTCGTTCGGATTTCTGACGGCGTCCAGTAGCGAATGGTAGTTTTACCGTTTTTATAGGTTACGCGTATTTGCCTATCGCCGATATACGATTTTTCCGATTTAACGGAGCGGATCGGCCGTCGCTTATCGTAACCAACGTAAATGTAATTATAACGATACGATACTTTAACCCGGCAAATCGGTAAATAACGTCGTCGCGCGTGGACGTTGTAAACACTACGCGATAAATTTATCGTAAACTACACGCCTAATGATAGATCGACGTATATTTGCGAGTCACGAGGAGACGCCGCAACGATTTCGGACGCTTCCGTCCGACGTGAATCTTCCGTTATTAAGCGCAATTAAGTAGCCGAAGACGCACGATCGCTGTTAAACGTTACCCGTACAACGGTTATGGGCGGTGGAAAAAACACCGCGCGAAAAAACCGCGCTTCGAATAATAATAATAATTATACCGAATAAGTAACGTTTTAAATACTTATATATATATATATAGGGCGTGCGTACAATATAAATTATATTATTACCAGTGGCGTAATTGTTATTGAGCTCGTCTCGATAATCGTCTTTTTCGCGTGCCCTTGGACAATATTTTTCGGTTGTTATTATGTTCGTAGGTAAATATATAGTTTAAGCGTTACACTTCGCGTTATATGAGGTTAGTTTAAGGTAGTTTCGTACGTTAAGACGCGGAACGACGGGCCGGAAAGGACGAGGGGGTACGACGGTCAGGTATAACAATAGTTTCGTGTCGACGCGGTATTTTATTTTCATACCGCGCCGACGGTTTGCACCGAATGTTCCTGTACCCTGTGTCCCGCTGAACGGGCGTCGGTGGTCGTCGGTACGAACCTACACGCGTGTAATAATAACGTCAGTGGCGTGACGTTCCACGGAGAATTGTTGGCCACGATGGTTTTTCGCACGAAAACTGTATTACCTGTATATATTATACGGACGCGTCGCTGGGTAGCGTTCGCGTATTTACGTTCGACTGTATTCAAGTTGGGTTCGGCTAGTCGTGATTTACGTCATACTGTTTCCGATCGAACCTATTCGGTGAAACGCGCGCGCGTTGGTGTACGACGCTGTTCGTTCTCCTATTTCAAACGGTTTTTATCGGCTCGTAACGATTGATAATCTCGTAAGGGTAATATTACGACCTACTGAGTACAATCGATAGCGTTACGTTAAACATGAATAACACGTAACCCGCATTTTGTACGAATACGCGATTTTAATTAATCGCGGCGTTCCGTCGTCCGCTTTATTCGATTCGATTTGTCCGACGTCCGTTTACGTCACTTTTTTCACGCAACACCCCTCCGATCCCATTTATCTAACCATACCACAGTCCCGTTACAGAGGTATTTGACTCCAACAATAGAACAACATTAAAACAAAACAAACGAATTGAAAAACGCGTATGTTCCTAAAACGAGCGAACGAATTCTTAACCCAAATCAACCGCTAGCTGGTTCACTTCTATTATCCGTGTTTACGTTTCGTCAACAAGTACGTTTATTGTAAACGAGAAAAAAAATATTTACAGATTGTGTATATTTAATATCGTTTATAAAAAAAAAAAACAAAATAACGTCCAACGTAATATTACGATAACGTCACGCGTGTTTACTATTAGAAGTCCTTCGTTTTAGAAACCGTATTATAATATATACAGTACGACGAACTAGGAACTGTAATTAATAATAATGGCTTACGCTAGAATAATGTACATCGTAAAATACGAAGACGTCGAAAAAACGGATTTATTTTTGGTTACGAGTTTCGCGACTTTTCCATATTATACCCGTATTGTTTTTTTACAATTTACGATTATCCGCACTCGCCATCCGTGTGCGTATGTATATATATATAGGTACGTATTTCGTTGGCGTCCGTCGAACAGGTCTCTACCTGTTGTGCCGATCGGTGGCAACACGCGCGGGCGTGTGACTCATCTACGGCCCCGGGTCTATTCGTCCCGGGCAATCGCTTTGTTTCGTATTATTTTCCCTCCCAATTTCTCTCGTCACTTACAAAAAAAAAAACCGTATCGTAGCTACTACAATATAATAAGCACGTATGTACGTATATAAATATATATATATATACTACTAATACACCAATATTAACGGCGTAGTAGAAAGGGAAAAACGACCAAATAGAGTAGAACTGGTCGTATCATCATACATTGTTGTTAACACGAGGTTTCGATTTAACGTTCGCGTGTCCCACCCCGACTACGTGCGGAGTAGTTCGGTGTGTAGAACGTTCTACTACGGTGTGTACCTATAGTAAGTACGAAAGGTCAAGTTCGTCGCGAATATCGATATAATTATGTAATTTCACCCGTGGCGTGTTCAAAATACTGGCGCGTAACCCGATACACGTACGGCTACCGCACGCGATAACGTTCGAAAACGAGACGTTTACCGCGGATGCCCTTTTTCTCTTATTATTGGTTTTTTTTCGATTTTTAACGAAACACGTGTAACGTATAGATATATACACGTACGTATTTACACTACAGGGACGGTTTAGAATTACGCGGCGAGTGGAAGGGCAAAAATCGAAAATAGACGCGTACCTGTATATACGAATATTGCGTAGGGGGAAATAAACCGTAATAATCGTATCGATTTCAATTCGGATTTATTTGCCGAGCGTTTTCGTTGTATTTTTTTTTTTTTTTGTTTCGGTCCGTAAAGTAATATTATAATTGTACCTATCGATAACGAGCGTAAAAAAATCCTCCATCCCGATATATATACGGGGGGCCGTCGTTAGAACGAAAAATCGTTTTTATTTCGACGTAATCCGCTAACGCGCAATAAATCCGCGTGACTGTCGAATGTTTAACGTGTATATCGCACTGTACGTACGACCTTACGGCGTACACACATTGTTGTTTGCTCGAGCACTACGAGTGTTTTCGGTCGCCCGTGGCCGGTACCCGAAGTCACTGAGGTACGTGCGAAGTGTTGAACGGTATTGAGACGAAACGTCAACGGCTATAGCGACGTACGTTCCGAAGTCGGCGAATTACCGAAAGGGAATAAAAACAAAAAACTCCCGAAATTCCCGACCGCGTTCGCCGTCTGTGTATCCGGTGATAATGTCCCCCCCTAACCGTATGTCAGTCACTGACGCGCTTCCATTAAAAACCGCCGGGCACGGTTCACTATTGTACGACCGTCGCGAGGTTTTCCGGACGTTTCGATTTTTGAGGAAATTTGACGCGTTTACGGGAACAAGCGAGTTGACCTTCCCCCTTACCACAGGCCACGGGACGCGCGCGATTACGCCGTCCGTCCCTAAAGTAAAACGATCGACGCGAACGACGCAAAATATAATCGCCGCCGCGGTATAATTGTCGCGCGTCGGCGACCGTGTGGGGGGCAATTAGGATTCGTCGTTATTGTTTTACACGGACCGGCGCGGCGCCAGCGATTTAATTCGCGAAACGGTCGTACGCGGAAGAACCGTTCCGAAATTCGGGCGGCCCGTCCGTTATTAAAATAATACTAAACAGAACGTTTTAAACCGCGAAACGAATTGTCCGAATTTTCGTCGCGGCCGTGCGCGCCGGCCAGACAAGTTCCCGCGTTCATAGATCCGACGGATAAGAGGCATTTTTTTCCTCTACGCGTCCACCGTCGCCGCGCTCTACAACCGGCCCAAGTCTGGCCGTCTCGCGTATGCTAGTTTTAATTTATACGGTCGTTGTACACGGGCGTTCGTATAACGTTAATTAATTTATGATTCATCGCGCAGTTACGCGCGCGTATTTTCGGTTCTTTATGCCGCGGCGGCAGTTCGTTACGTATCGAGCGTATAATTATTTTGTCGCGCCGGCCGGTGTCTCGGGCGGCGGTTTTTTCTTTTCATTAACGCGCGCGCCCGCGCAGTAAATTATTAATACGCGCGTATGTATCCGTACGTTTGGTACCCGTTTGATCGGGTTGTCGATTTATATTTCAAACGTCGTTAACGTTTTTTTTCCCCTGCTCCCCTACACCGTTCGTTAGATCGAATCAAAATATATTCAAATCGATCGAGAACCGTTTAAATATATTAATTTATACGCGCGCAAAAGTGTTAAAACTTATTTATATATTCGCGCGATTTTTTTACCGATCGATTTTATTACCGGCGTTTTTTGTCGCGTTTCGTATTTTTAAATTTTTTTCTCCCGATCTCGTTCGTTAATCGACAATCGACCGTCCGTAAAAAACGCGTCGCGTCACCGCTGTTTTTTGTTGTTTTCGTACGTGTGTCTCGGGATTTTCGTCATTTTCCAATTGCGCACGAACAGGCGGTCGACCGGATAGCACAAACCGTACTCGTCGTTAATCGGGCGTTATGAAAACGCGCTTACGTATTTACCCGGTTTTTTTTAATTCCTTCGTATTTAATTTGTTTATCGTTACAGACGACGACCGTTCGACGATAACGATACGATTTAATTACGAGTTGACCTTTAACAGTGGCGGCCGCGCCATGTGTACATAAGCGCGAACGGAAAAATATCGAACCGCGTAATAATCGGAACAACACACCGACGGGCCTTTACGTCGGCGATAATAATAATATTCGTTTCGACGACATTAACGCGTCGATAAGGCCGTCGTGGACGCCTTATTCTCGTACCGTAGTTTACGGTCGGACCACCGCGTACCGGATTCTTCGTCGCGCACCATTCGGCGGATTTTATTTAGGAGAAATTCGCTTTTTGCCGGTCGATCGACGGATATTATTGAATACGGCGCGCCCGAGACCGCTTTCGCGCGTGCACGTTATTACCGCGGTGAATGTTTCCATCCGACGACGTTATTAGCATAATCCGTTCCTGTACGTATAAATGCGCCGGCGTTTCGCGTTTTTCTACGCGCATATATTATTTTTAGACGTATTAAACGACCGGCGTCGGCGCGTGAGTTATAAAACTAGAAAAAAAAAGAAGAAATTACAATAATAATACGCGCGACCTATAATTGACGCGCATACATTATCGACGGCTCGCGAATTACGCGTAATACGTAAAATTATTATCGCGGCGCGCGCGTTGAAATATCGACGAAACGAGGGCAACCGTAAACAAAAAAAAAAACGTATAACTTACGATTCCGTACGCGCGAATAATAATAATAATGACGCGACCGAACGGAATTATTGTGGCTGTGGACATTCGACGAACACTACGCGACGCGACCGCGAGTATCGGACATTTTTTTTCGGGCCACGACGCGTCTTCCTTCGTCCGTCCGTTCGGTGTTTCGCGCTCCGCCGTAGACGGATCGTCGCCCAGGACGCGTGGACCCGAACCTTTCGCCGCCAGTGGGCTAGTGGGCGAGTGGTCGATGAGAGTGTCGTGAGGGGGTGGGGTAGTAACGGAACAAAAACGTTGCGGCGTATTCTCGGAACTCGTCTATGTGACTAATCGTTCACACCGTACAGCCCCCGCCGTCTACCGTTCCGGGTCAACGTTTCCCTTCTTCCCCCACCCCAATATACCTATATACCTAAATTACACACGCACACACGCGTATAACACTCGGGCGCGGTGTTTGTTGGCCTTTCGATTTTTCGGTTTCTATGTACAATTTATCGCGCTCTTCGCTCGGCAGGGGGGGAGGGAGATAGGTGGATTACGTGTATATATTCCCACTCGGAGAAGGGGCGAAACGGAGAGGGAAAGAAACTACACGACTCTTTTGTGTGTTGGCACGCATATATAGGCGTGTATATACACACACACACACAGGGACGACGAGAAGACGGGGGACCGAAAAAAAATAATCGTTTACAATAATAAAACGTACGGACCTTTTTCTTTATTTTTCTTAACGTATACGTGTGTGCGCGCGTTAATACGATAGAAAAATGTATACGACCGAAAAACGATATTAAAGCATATCGTCGATAATATGGTGTCGAAACTCGAAGACGAGCACACACACACACACACACATACATACATACACACATACACACACAAAACACAACATAACACACACACACACGCGCACGCGCGCTCACAATATAACAATATAATACGCGCGTATTATACGAGTGCCGTGTATGACTCATACGTGCAGAGACCGACGCCGATTGTTTGTGTCCGTTCGGTACGCGAGCTCGTGTGTGTGTACGTTTATTATCTATTATTACGCTATACCTGTTGACCGACCGGTGACGCGAGGGAGAGAAATCGTTTATATATACGCGCACTTTTCGTTCCGCGATTTATTCGTGTACCACCGTACGGATATCGTCGATAGAGCGACGACGACGACAAAGACGTGTAATTTACTTCTACGTGAAATTTACATTTCGTACTTAACGCCCATATATTACTATCGCTATTACACGGCGTATGTACAGACGGCGACCTTATAATGTCGTGTTACATATATATATATATATACGTACGCGTGCGCCTTATAAATTATAATTGTTCGTGTAGCACACGTGTTTGATCGACACGCGCGCGACTTGTTATTGCGCGCGCGTGTTGAATATGTTCCTATATGTATGTGTGTGTGTATACATAAACGCCAATACATAAACAATATAAAGCGCACTGGCGTTGGACGACACGAACGGCACGGATTTTTCCGGTTCGTGCGCGGAAGACGCGCGCTCGAACAAGAAAATCCGACGGGTCTGTCTCGCGCCTTTCGTCGAACCGTTGACGTTCGTTGAAACTCGCCCGGTTTAAAATACCACGCCGGCGGAATTCCGTTCGTTCCGACCGCGCTGTACACCCTCAGACACGGGCCGAGAAGAAATGCACAACGGGCGAGGCGGTGTCGCGGTTCTCGGTTAGGCGGTCGTCTTCGCGTAAAACTTCTCGTACGCGGGGACGAAATTAATGATAATGGCCCGGACGATTCGTTTATTCGTCTTAACGTTCGTATCGGTTCGCCAAATCCAATTCGTTGGTGTCGTCGTCACGTAATTCGGCCGAAACGAACTAGTATGCGCGCCAAACCGTTTTCCCTTCGTAGCCATCCCCTATCCCACGCTAATAAACGAACGTTCTTAACGGCGACATTTTGGAAAAAATTAAATCGCACCCACCACGCACTTAATATTCTACCGGCGTTTTGATTCGTCGTCCCAGCGTGTCCATCGGCGTTTTAACGAATACACGCGGGCACCTACGTACGCTCCGATTTCAATTCGACGTTCGAATAGGCGATTCCGTTCGTTTCGCGTCGTTCTTTTTTTCGTTCGCTAATCTACGCCGGCATTTCGACGTGTACTCATTTACGAATACGTTGTACATTATACATATAGAACGCCGAGATAACGCGCGTCGTTCGTAATATAATTAATCGCGCGAAATTCGTAAACAAACATTTTAATTCCCGCGTTCGACAGTTGGATATTATTTATATATATTATCGTTCGTACGTCGCCCGCTTATCGTATTTTTTTATAAAAACGTATAAAACGTACGCGGTGGCCGGCGAATGACGTAACGCTTTATTTACTCTCGGAGAGCGGAGAGATAATGGTTTTTATCGACATCGATACGGGCGCGATTGGGATATAATCAATTTTATTGTCTTAGATATACGTTTTTTAAACGCGTGCGTGCGCGTACGTGTACCTTTTAAATACGCGTAAAAAAAGCGACACGTCTCCGCTCGTTTAGATTAAATATATTTATATACATTGGCGCGCGGGCGCGCACACACCGCACACACACACACACACATACGCGCGCGCACGCCGAGGTAAACATTAGAAAACGTTATCTTCTCGCCATAAGTAACCGCGCGTCGTGACCGTAACATAAATGATTAATGGTTTCCTTTAAGTGGTCCATTATATTCGTATACGACGACTACCAAAATGGAGTATTTATTAGTAAAATAATAACGACGTAATAAAAAAAAAACGTCGATATTGCGGGACAGTCGGATAACAGTTCGATTCGAGAAATCGACGAGACCGATACGTCCGCTTGCGTGCGTGTAGTGTACCTCCTCCTACGGATATGTGTACGTATGTATGTATATATGTCGTTCGTCGAACTTGTGTACGCGCGCGCCGTCCGTCCGTCCGTCCGTCGTGTTTTCAGATTAAACGAGAGACGCGTTTAAAAATAACTAATTAGTAAACCTAATGGATCCGAAAGACATTAAAAAATCGTTATTACACGAATCTCCGGGTACACGTTCGCCATGCAGTAGTTTCGTTTCGAAAACGATAACGCGTTGGGTTCCCTTTTATTTTCGCTCTCTAAATAAGCGTATAGTCTACGGTTGTATTATCGGATGATAATACGTGCGTCGAACGCGATTACAACGGTGCAACAATCGAGCGCCGTATTCGTATGCGCGGTAAAAAGCGCCGTGTATCGTTAACAATTCGCCGGCGTGCACGACGATGATGCGCGTGTATGCGGGGCCCGCCAAAAAGGCCGCTAACGGTTGCCGTGAATTGGTTACACGTTTTCCGTGTAAACGTAGCGCGGCGTATTCGACCGCCCGGTATATCGTCGGCGACAAAACGTTCGAATCGCGGCAACGGAATTGCCGGGCGAGAAAATTCAGTGGCCGCCGCCCGTGCCCGAAACGTCCGCCGTTCGTCGGCGACTCGAATTGTTTTCGGTTAAACGGCGAACGATTGAGAAAACGGTTTCCATATGTCGCGTTTCGTGACAATTTTTACGCCGGTAACGTTAAGCGCCGGACAGCTCCTCGTCGACGAACTCCAATTTTCGGTTCGCTAGTTGCGAAATTAGTCGCTTCGTAACGGGCGGACCGCGGCGAGTGGGCGCGGGGTATCCGCGTGTTGTACGAGTCTTTTTCGGTATTTATTACGACATATTACTCGATCGTTTGAAGATGTAATGTCGTTACGTAGACGCGCGCGTGCGCATTAATCGTCGTTTGAATTTGTGCGTTTATTACACGTTTCACGGGACTCGGGCCGAGAATTTTTCTCGACAATAAACACACACGCACACACACATTCCGTTCGTTCACTCGCCCCAGTAATTTGTTTTTCTTAAATACGCGACATTTCAGTACGAGCAGGACGACGAGGACCCGTTTCTACGCGTATACTGTCGGAAGCTCCACATCCGGCCGGTTAATTTATCCGACAATTGTTACGGCGTATAACGAATAAATACTCACCCGTTTATAGTTGGACGACGATATTAGGAACTCGAGTGTAGAAATACCGGCGTTTGTTTTTTAGTCCTTTAGGACAGGCGTCTAAGTCCCAAGTGCTAACCAGTCCTGTACGAAATCGTGCGGTACACGAATATGGATCAGCGGGACGAAGCATCGGCGTGTTAAAATTGTATATTGCCGGCGTTTAAACGATCGTTACTAGAAAATCGGCGGTCGTTTCAATTTCTTACCGGTGTTTATTAATTGGTCGTATATTTCGAAAGTCGTAAACAGTTACGGTTTTCTTTTTGCTTTGGTACCGAGTAAATGATCGGCAATAACGAAGGCCGTTAATTACCCAAGGGTAGGGGGGACGAAGAACGAGTAGAAGTTGCCTCGAATTCCCGAAATAAATTCGCGTTCGGGCATTTTTTTTTTGTGAGTAGTCGGTGGAGAGGAGGAGTGACGTTCGTAAAATAATATGTCCACAAATTAAGTCGTTTACGCCCGTCGGCGACCTTTTATTATAATTGGAAAGTAATATTCGACATTTGGAGATTGCGGACGGGCGCTTATTCGTTTTTCCGTCGGACGTGTTATGGGCGATCGAACTGCGACGGACACGGTTAGATTACCGCCCCAATATCACGACGAGCGCGTTTACCGCGGACCGTTTCGCGACCAGCCGATGTACAAAATTAAAAACGGCGCGTGTTGACGCGGACGTGTGTCGCGCAAGTTATGTTACGATCGTTACGAAAATTACGTTACAAAAAACGGCCGCGACGGGTTCGGCGTAGAAGTCGGCGGGACGACACCGACGGAAATGTCCGACAGTTTCGTCGACGCGAAAATAAACGCGTACGACACTAATAGAATCGCCCGGACAACGCTCTAGACATACGTTCGTCGAATCGTTTATAGATTTCGTGACGCGCGCGCGTGTGTGTATGTGTGTACGTATACGATAGAAAACGAAAATAAACGATAATAAACGTGGCGATTACGCACGATCGTATCGCATCCCGTAGTATTTACTAATTACGGTGTTCGATCGTCGTTTGGAATAATCATCGTCCGTCGTTCGAATTACCGTCGGCCGTGTATTCGATATTATACCGCGGTCGAGTAGTTCGTCGTTACCGCGGTTTCGGTACGTGTAGGCATAGTTCAGCGACAGGACGGGAACGCAAAGGGGACGCGTCGCGGGTTTCGTGGGTCGCGGGGTCGGGGCAGGGTTTTTTTCTCGGGGCGGGGGCAGCCCTCGCACCGCCGCCGCCCAGTCGGCCGACGATTGGCCCGGGAAAAAAGCGCGGGATACGAGTCCCGCCGAAAAACGCGCACGCGCGCCGGTGTTTCACCGCCACCGCGGTGTCGGTTGGATGGCGGTGTTGGTGGTGGTGGTGGTGGTGGTGGTGAAAGAACGGGCGGCGGTTGAACATCACCACCGTGGGCCCCAGTCAGTATAACTACGGAACCCGCCGCCTGTCGTTGTCGTTCTTGTCGCCGCCGCCGCCACTGCCCGTTCGACCATCCGTTCCCGCGCGTAACGCGTTTCATCACCGACCGCCCGAGTTCTCCGTCGGCCGCGCTCGTCGCCCGTCGTCAGCGCTCGTCCGCCGTCGCCGGTACACGAGATATCGCGCGCGCACGCGCAGCGATCCACCGCGGATCCGACCGAAAGGGTCTCCGGTCGCGCCGCGACGCTCTTCAGTCTTTGGACCGCGCGCAGCTCATTCGGGCGTTGAGTGAATCGGAACCGTTCCCGAGCACTCTTCTTTCGTTGCACTTACACGTCGCGAGATAATTTAAATTAATCGTGCGCCTTATGTTACGATCACCGTTCGGTGTTTGATTTTTTCCGAGTGAAACACTTGGTAATCGTCCGCGATTACAAATTCGTTTCATTTTCTCGCGGTTATTTGTGTTTTCGAACGTCACCGCGTGTTCAATTATTTTGGCGTTTATTTTTTTTTTTCGAATTTTTCGATTCGAAAATTTTTTCCCTAATCGCGTAATATCGCGATTAGTCGCCGATAACAAAAACACAACTACACAATGGCTGTTCCGTTCAGCTTGCCAATTATTGGCAACGACGAGGCTTGCCTGCGTGTTGAATTCTTTCTCAAACAACTGATGACCATGATCAAATGCATTGCCCAGATCGGTAAGTTTTTATAATTTTTTTTTTCAAGTTCTCCCTCCTCACGGTAAAAAAAATTTTTTTTTCCGCAGCACGCGCGTATAATATATATATATTGCTTTTTTTAAAGTTAAAAAAAAATGTCCGCGTTCGTTTTATTATTATTCATTTTTTGTTGGACGAAAAAAAAATTTCGCGGGAAAACGAAAATAACTTCGAAAAAATTATTATTCTCGTCCGGTAACACGCCGTGCACAAATTTTAACGGCTTATAAAATAAATAATAATACAAGTATTAAAATAAACGAAAAAATAAAACGGCGCCCGGTAATTCGTAATTGTTAATTTTTCGTAACGTGATTAGCGATTTGGCGCGAAAATAACGACGCAGAAAATTTTTTTTTTTTTTGTTAAAAAAATTCCGCCCCGATTGTGTAACTATGAAGTATTGTCGGATTTGTTCGTCGTGTCGACAAAAAAGAAAGTTCTTCGACACTTTTCGTATTGTTCGAAATAAATTTACCCACGTGCGCGCGCGAGTACGTATAGACAGATAGAAATGCGTAGCCGACCTTGCGAGCGCGCGCTCTCGTTATCACGTTCGACGCGATTTTTGCGAAACGCGGAAAACGTTGACACGTAAGTTTGCGTCTACATTAGATAGTACGACGCGCAATAAAACGTTCGAATTGTGTATAATATCGGGCGATTCGGAAATACGTGTCCGCCGGTATTACGTCCGCCCGCTAACGGAAAAAACAAGAAAAATTAATTACGTTGGTTCGAAAATTTTTTTTACAAAAAAAAACCCACGAATTTCTAATTTCAATATTCGATCGGAAATTGCGACGATTAAAAAAAAACTATTATTTTTCTGATCAGTCTGAATAATATAATAGCCTGTATGAGTTGTATCTCGCGCGCGTGCTGCGTGTGCGGACCTGTCGTCTATATTATTGTATAAGGTCACCCACCCGGCGGGAAACACGTTGATGCACGCGTCCAGTCCGGAATAACATTTTTCGTCGTATTACTATTATTATTATTGTATCGTGGTGCGTAAATATTAATAATATAATCGAATGGAGTGGCGGCGTGTGGAGGAGGCCGTGTGTGAGAACAATTGGCGCGCGCGAGTTTTTTTTTTTGTCCAATTATGTTCCGTCATTTTCCCAAAAATATCGGGCCTATCTACAGGGAACGAAAAAACATACGTAAAAAACGACAAAAAAAAACACATTCGCGCGCGCTCCCGACGTTTTCGAAAAACGTTTCCGCGTAATCGGTAACCGTTATTTTTTACGACGATATCGTCGCGTGTATATCGCGTGGTATATTCAAAAACGTTTAAAAAAAAAAGTATCGACGACGAACGTATTGGTCCGCCCTCGCGCGTGTCCGTTTATTGCTGACAAATTGTTTAACGAACAATCGCGGGCGGCGCGCGCGTTAATCGTGTCGGTCTTGTTTTTAATTTTTTCCGTGACAAACGCGCGATTTCCTCCTCCTCGTTTATTTATCTATTCTATTTGTACGTATATACGTATAAATTGGATTACGACACCTTTAAAACGGAATCGTTGTTCTTTTGTGTTCGCGCGGCGTGTGTGCCCGTATTTATGGCGTGAATTATCGTCGATTTAATTGGTGGGGCCATGAATGGGGGAGGAGATAGGGGAAACGACGGCCTTTTGACCGATAGTGTTTTTCTCGAGTTGAAAAAAACGAAATAGAAAACAAAACCGACGGAAAAAACAACACGAAAAATTTCGCAAGAAATTTCTCGTTTCCATTGTTTCCCACGTATAGCGGTATGTTCTGCACGCGCGACAAAAGACCATAATTCACCAACAAGTGCGCCCGTCGTCGTTTCCCCGCGTCCCAAGGCCAAACGGTGATTCCGCCCCACGTGCCGTGGTTTTTTCGGTCGCGTGCACTCGTCGTCGTCGTGTGTTCTCAGACTTCCGGAGTATATTCGTCCGTATTGTCGTTTTCTATTCGGAAGACACGAATTTCGCGAGATACATTTATTGATAATCGCTCGGTCGAACGATCGAGAACGTCGAACAAGTACGATTATCGTTTTATATTGTATTATATTATATTCCGTCGTGTTAAACATACGGGCGAGAGTTTTTTCGTTTCGATTATTTTATTCGTAAAAACGTCCGATTCGATGTTAGCCCGCGTGATGTGAAAACGTGTCGTAAATATCCTATAGGATAAGGAGTTATACTCGCGCGGCGACAATCGATTTGATTCACGAACGTTGTGTACGAGAACCCATCGTTACAAAAATCGGAATTGTTCGTGGCGAAAATTCGAAAAACACCGAAATTGTCCTCGGAGGGGCCGGCCATACTTAAGTGTAATAATAAATTGGTCGCCTTATTACGTTGTCCTTCGCACCCGTCAATGTATTACGTATATATTGGCAGTTTTCGTCAAACGTCGTCGTCGTTTGTTTGTTGCTCGCTTCCGAAATTTCTCTTTCCCCCCACATCCAAATATCGGCAGTCAAATACAGTTACGTCTCAATATCGGCTCAATTCACTAATCGCGCAAACTTGACCGTGTCACGGGCGGCGGGCACGTTTGACGACCGAAAAAAGCGCGATTTTCCGTAAAAAAATATAAAGAAAAAAAAACGTTCGGCGCAAACAACGAAATAGGCGACGCGCGTACGTAATTACGCGCGCTTGTATCACGCATTAATCCTGTCTTAAGTTTTTCGCCTTATTTTTTTCTTGTAGAAGTACGTTCGATCGAAACGATCCACGTGAAAAAGCGGATCGAAAGAATCAACAAGCAAATCGTCCTCATCAACCGCGAAATCGCCGCCCTGGACCCGGCCATCGTGGTCGTCCACTCGCGCATCAACACCGTCAACCCGGACGCGTGCGTTGTTAACTTGGCGTTCTTAGGCCGCCAGATCGATTTCCGTATCGTACTGCCGCAATTCGGGCCCGCGGTACCGATCGATTCGGAGTATTTGGCGCGTAACTTGCACGTCGCCCCACGGTACCCGCACGTTGTCGCACAGATCATCGAGTCGGGCGTGGCCGCCATTAATGCGCAAATTGCCGCGCTCAACATGATAGCACCATCCGCCGGCCAACGGGGAATAGTAACCGCCGGCCGCGGCGGCGAAGACGGTGGCGACGACGACCATCACTACCACCACCACCACGATGGCGGTGACGACGACGACGACGATTCGCGCAACGACCGCGCCGGTGCTAGTGGTGCCGCCGGTTCGCGTAACGATCACGCCGGTGCCGGTGGTGCCGCCGGAGCCTATCCGCGAAACGGCCCATCAGCCACCGCCGCCACCGCCGCCGCCGCCGCAGTCGTTGCTGCCAATCCGCGAAACGGCCCAGCTATGAATCCACGAAACGAAGCGTCCGTATCGGGCGATCGTCGTGGCAACGGATCCGGCCATCATCATCATCGTAGATTGGCCCATTTGGAACATTATCGTCATCGTTATCATCGGCAACAACAGCAACAACAACAAGAGCAGCTGCAGCAACAACAACAACAACAGCAGCAGCAACAGCAACAGCAACAGCAGCAGCAGCTTCCGGACTTGATCGCGTCGTGCACGGCTACATGGTCGGCTCCGGTGTCCTCCGGCAATCAGCGCCGCAAATCGTCCACGAAGAACAACATTACGCTCCAGGTGGAATTGTGTCCGATGTGCTATTACGATGGCCACCAGATAAAAGTGTTGATGGTCACCGAAATGGAAAAAACTTCTTACGACGTGAGTGTTTTTCTTTTTAAATATACCCTCGTTTTTTATACGGTCGCGCCATGTATCGGTAGATTTGTCGAAAATGTCGGTGGTATTCAATACGCGAACAAATCGTTACGCTGTCTTTTGTGCCCTCGCGTGTTTGGTCGATCGCGCGCGGACACGAACCCAACGAAACGCGTTGGTTGTTTTCACGCGTTCTCACACTTTCGCGACAATTCCGAATTCCCGTCGACGCGTCGTTATTTCGTTGTAATAACCACGGACGGTTATTCGCTCTATATATAACGCGTGCGTTTGTGTGTTTACAGGACGAAGAACAACGTGGAAAATCGAAACTTAAACACCGTCTCTTGTCCTACGTTACTTCGTCAAAGATCAACTCGACTTTATTCACCGCAGTGTTCGCCATCATCGGCTGGAAGATGTTCACCAGACAGTAGTTGTATATTATTGCATTCATTCGTATATTACATTTATTAATATATATATACAATTTGTTTACAAAAAAATATATATATAACACACATATACACACACACACACACACACACACACACACACACGCACACGCACACACACACACACACACACACACACACACACACACACACACACCC